>JAOWBB010006902.1:0-15910 GCA_028565995.1 Ricinus marginatus
TAAAATGAAAATTTATTCTCTGATGATTTACAATCATTTCATTTCGATCGTAATATTAGAAAAAAATCCTGTTAAAGGTCGAAGTAAGTAACAACATCGACATATCGTATTGTTATGCGCTTATTTTTTTTATTTCGAAGAATTACTTCAATTATTTATACTTTTTTATTTAAATTTTACTTTTTTTCAAGTTGTGAAAATTTTTAAAAATTGCAGAATGCTTTTAATTTATTTTTTATTCTTATTATATATATTTTTATATTTCTTTTAAAAGGCATATGCTCTTTTGTTATTTACAATAATACAGACAGGGCAAATATGCGAAATCTCTAAAGACACTTTCAACTGAGTCAAAAGGAGAAAGTACAAAATAAAATTAAATTTAACATGGGGATGGGGAAAAAAGTTGTATTTTCCTCACAGTGATACTCATTCTTCAACTAATTAAAAATATACGTTTAAGTTAACGCCTATTGTTTAATATACGTTATTCGTAAAAATATCGCATAACGTTTATTCGGAAAAAATATTAAAATTTAAAACAAACTTATTGAGGTGCAAAGTATGGACTTGAAAGTTTATTTATTGTGGATAAATTTAATGTAAATTAGCAACATTAATTTAAACTCCGATTTTAAATTATTTCAATTTGTTTATTAATTTGTTTTAATAATTGTTAATTTTTGTAAAAAATATTTCTGTACTTTGGGAGGTCTTAAGTCTTTAGTTTTGGTATTTTGGCAATCATTCGATAGTGATCCTGAATATTTATTTAAATTTAATTGTGTAATAAAAACTATCTATTCATATATTAGAATGGAATCTAATATATGTGCGTTGTTATGAAATTTTCTTTTCAAGGCAATATTTAGATAATGTGTGATTATTTAAATTTATTAATATTTATTGTTTTGATTTGCGAAAACAGTACTTGTATATCAAAAAGTCTAATTAAACGGTTATGGCTTGTATGGCTTGTCCAGATTTAAGGAGAAATAATTCAGCTCTTCCAAAAAACAATAACTCCGATTGTAATTTGACTTGTTATCGAACAAATTAATTCGAGTTGTGAAACTCACACAGGTCTAACGTTAATATTATTTGGCAGGTATAGTGTTAAAATAAAATTAAAGGCTGCGTGAAGCATCACTAGAATTTTTTTAAATATGTAAATTGAGTAAAAGTTGCAATTTACATATTGTACTTGGGTAAAACTGAACTGCTTATTTTAATACCTTTAAGTGCCACAAATCAATGTATAAAGTGTAATTTGTTTATTATTTACTAATCGTTAAACTGGCGGAAATACCCACTTCACTCGCATCAAGGCAAAATATTCTTTTGTCGGGAAAGACGTCCATCGTTTTGCCAGAGCCTTCGGCAAATGATTTCTTACATTTTGTCGATTTCTTGCGAGAAATCTGGTCTTCAGGCTTAATTTTTTCTAATAAATCAGATCGTAAATAGCGGGAAATGATTTAAGTTATTAAGACTAATTTAATGATTTAAAATTATGAATATATTGTCTACATATTTTCGTTCGACAAATACGAAGTTGCAATTTATTTTACATTGTGCTAACGAAAGTGTTAGCCCGTTTAGCCTTAGGTTAGATCATGTATCTTATTAATTAATTTTTCTACGAACATCTATTTAGTGGCGGCTCGTTGTGGAGTTTGTGTTTTACGCCATTTGTTGTTTAAAATTTCAATGTTTTTGCATTGATTCTGCTGGGCTGCAATGTAACTATCATCGGCCTTAAAATTAAATTTTATGTATAACTTTTATATGAACTATAATTTACATTTAAGTGTGAACTTTGTGGTTTTTATTCTAACATTTAAGCAGTTGAAATATCTGTTTGATAGGCTTCTAAATATGGGGCTTCTCGGGTTCATTTTTAAGGCCCCATCGTAATAATCATCTAATAATTATTGAGCTAGATTTAGGATTTCTTTTTGAACGATTTTTAAAAATTTAAAAAATAAATTTTTTATAATTTAATACAATTTACACAATACATGATAAGTAATAAAAATTATCTGTTTATTTTATTTTTCACCGAAAACCTTTATTCAAGTGATGTTTTCGGTTCACAGTGGACGAGCCGCCACTGCTGAAAAAAAACATCATGAAAACATCGATGAGACACTAAAGAGAAAAGTATTTTGTTCAAATGTTGCCGCACTAGTTTCGGTCTGATCCTGCAGTTTTAGCTTTATTTTATACGTTAACTACGAACGGTCGCTTAATGTACATCTTGAACGCATTCTAGAGGAGCGTCATAAGGCGTTCGCGGATATTCGAGGTGGTCCCCATCTCTGCAGCACCCGCGGGCGCGCTGCTGCTGGCTTCCCCATCAACATTTCGCCGTCGGTCGGGTTCTCCTTGGAATAGGTTTTTTCTGTTGAAGCTGTGCCGCGGTTTCGCATCCGGAAGGAAGCTCTGCCAATTGCTTCTCTCTTCGTTCGGTCCCGCTGCAGGATCTGCTGGCGGATTGCGACGGAACCGCAGCGATCGCCAGCAGTTCGCAGTGAAAGAGTTCTTAAGCGAAAGTCGTTCTTTATATGTTCGCTATTCATCTAAAAGGAATAATTTTTTCCGAAGCTCATTGGAAATGTCTTTGCCCGAAATGGCGAACGTTCCGTTTGCGGAAGCTGCCTTTTCTGCCGCAGAGAAGCCTCTTGAATGCGTGTCTGAACTCCGGGCTGAAAATGGTGTAGATGATGGGGTTAAGCGTGGAGTTGAAGTATCCCAACCAGAGAAAGAAGGAGATCATGTAGGGATTGAAGTCGCAGGTCTTGCAGATCGGCAGGAGGATGGCGAGTATGAAGAAGGGCAGCCAGCACACGACAAAGGCCCCCGTGATGATGGCCAGAGTCTTGGCCGCCTTCCGTTCGCGCTTCGAGTCCGCTGCCTCCTTCATCCGCGTCTTGATGGGCATGGGATAGGAGATGGTTTGCTGGTAGGAGCTGAGACAGTCGGTGGTCGGCAGGTCGGGTTCGACCCCGTTCCCTAGGGGATGCTTCTCCGGGGAAGTGTTCGTCGAGGAGACGGTGGTGAAGGCCGTGGTCGTTTCCGAGACGGTGGGCAACGGACGCCCGATCACGGCAACGACAGCCGCGGCGATGCCTCCGCTGCCGCCCGCCGCACCTGAAAAATAAGTTTCGGACTTTAGGCGAGGGACGGTTTGGGTTTTCCACATATCTTTCCGCCGATTCCTCTTCTGACCTGCCAGAATTATTTCAGGCACATATTTACGCATCACCGGAAGTTTTGCATTTCGAGACTGGGTTGGATTAAAAGATCCGTTTCCGTGATCTCGACCAAGATTCTCTTCCTCTGTTCCTTACCTTTTGTTCTTTTTCTTACGTTTCTTGTGTTTCTGCTCGTCGTTCCATTTAATCCTGGATTCCAGCGAGTATTCCAGTATTTATTATCGGTTCTAGCCTTTTCGAATGGTTTCAGCTGCGTCAAATTCCAAGGCATCACTTATCCAATGATGCTTTGCAGTTTTGCCTGTTCTTCGCTCATCCGACAGGATTTCGGTTATTTCCTTCAATCGCTGCAGCTGATTATCCTACTTTTACAACACCGTGCGGTGTCACTAAAATTTTTGAGCAGTTCTCCTTTTTAAATATCACCTTGTGCTGTCTCTTGTTTAAATATACCCAAACACCGAATTATTTGTTCCGACAAACCGAAATCCTGCGCTTATTTAAAATTCCAGTCATTTTTAAGCGATGAATGTGCAGCTCAATCCATTTGCATATAAAAGACGATACATTTTCTAAATTTATATTGTTAATCTTTCTGCTGTAGGTACCCACCGGCCACGACTCCTCCCGAGGAAGGATTTCTGGGCGGCGGCCCAGATCCGACGCTCGGATTTCCTCTTCGACGTATCCTTTTCCTGGCAGTTTGAAAAATTCTCCAGTACAGTATTAATATGACGAGGAGAGGAACGTAAAAGCTCGACAACGTGGCGAAGACCTGATAGCCAATGTCTTGGCTGACGAGGCAGGTCTGCAACAGAGGTTTCGGCCCAAAATCATTTTCGGAGCTTCGCATTAGGGGCGGGAAACCTAAAATCTATTCTGCAGCTCGGCATTGTAGGGGGTGCCGTGCTTCGTCCAAATCGGATTTCCTCTCCTCACGTCCCGTTACACTCAGTCCGGGTTTCTGTTAATAAGGGAAAATCGTAAATACGTACAATCACGTTCGAATTTCTGTCACATCGAGCAATGGTATCGTCTGCAAAAGTTCACATCCTCCTGCTTGCTGCGGAAAGGCTTTTACATTTGCTGCGCAATAAGCAAATTGTAAAATAAAGTATAAATTAGTTTTACGGTATTGCGAGCTGTGATCTCGGTGCTCTGAGTTTTTCTGTTACGAAAGTAGAGTTGAGTGTGACGCGCGGTCACAAATTTGGCTCAGAACTTGTTCGGTCACCCAGCAGAAGCGTGCCCTACGTGAAATCTGCACTGTAAAATCAATTTTGGCAAATATTAATATTTCTGATTGAAAAGTACAGATAACGCGTATTAAAACGTAGCGCTGGAGGAGAGAACGGGGGTTGATAGGTGACTGCATGACAGGGTGGATTATTGAATGAAGCGGAGGCTCATTCAATGGAATTTCTGACGAATAAGTGAATGGTTTCACAAATTGACAGCGCAGAAAAGAGCGCATAAACCATGCAGACTATTTTCCGGAAAAATAATAAGATTAATCTGCAATCCGTTCCAGCCATTAAATTTTCCATTATCTCGGGTCCTTCGTTCCGAAAAAGCGGGCCCCATATGAATTCGAATAAGAACTGAAAATGCGTTTTACATTGGGAGGATCGCGTCACCGCAAAGGCTCGGGCTGCTCGGGGTTTTCGACTGCTGAATGCTGATAACCAAGCAGGACTCCCAGAACAAGTCGCGAGGGGCCACCAGACGGGATCGATCGGCTCGTCCTCAGCAGTCGGACGTTGCGACAACAAACTTGCGTCGCTTTGCGTTTCGCATTGTCGCAGGGTTGTTGTTTGCGCCAGGTTCCGCCTTGCGTCCCTACCGGAATGTTTTTCTTTTCATTTTTCGGTGCGAGGCGGGCGGTTGTTTGGGTCGGGACTGGAGGGGTTTGATTTTTTAGAGCACCGGGCGCGCTCTGATGAGATCCTTTCGCGGCGGGCGGGGGGGGGGGGGAGAGGGCTTTGTGAAACGCACGAGGAAAGAGTGGGAAAGCAATTAAATTTTTGGTATCCCTCAATTTGAAGGCTGAAGACGAAGCGCGGCAATTCCGGGCCCGGAACGGCTTTGCGATGCCGAGCAGAGCCGGTGGATTTGCGGAAAGCGGATGATCTGAAGTGGAAGAGGAAAAATTTCGAGCACAGATGGAGACGGAGAACATTGGCTTCGTGACCAGAATTAGGTTTTGAAATATCCAATTAATCGGGAAGAGAACAATTTGGTGGCTTTTGTAGGAGGGAAATTTCTGGAAAAGGCTCGCTCACCGGGAAAAGCAACCAAAAAATCGGGCTTCCCCCCCGTGAAAGTCAGGAGATTGCCAGGGAGTTTTCCGGATGCGAAAATCGGGTGCGGGAATTCGATTTGATTGAAACGCCGGAAAGAAAGAAGGGAAGGAGGTGCCCCGTGCGTGGGGGTGGGGGAAAACTTGAATCGGGCGCCCGGAAAAGATTACGCTTTTCCAGCGAAGGCTCCGGAGTTTTCCTCGGGAACGCAGCATTTCCGGGGCGCACCTTCAAAGCGGCGCAAGAGTGCGCCCGACTTCGATTTTGGACTTTTCTCCTCAAAAAGGAGCTGGGATTTCGAGAGCTCCGGATTTGACTTTCTCAACTTTACCCTGAGAGACGAGAAGCGGCTTAGGAAGAACGGGACGGGGTGAAATATGAAAATTATTTTAAAATTAGACGAGAACAAATAATCCGCAGTTCGGCTGTGTGAAGCATTTTCGGAAAACCGCAGGAAGAGAAGTCAAATTAATGCGGGGATAAATTTTTCTCAGTTTAAGCGGCGGACGGGAAATACTTTACCCATCGGCCGTTCGCTGTTGGCAATTCGGTTGCGAACCGCCGCAGATAACGTGAAAATCCGTTTTAAGCGTTCGCATATCAGATGGTAACTGCAGCCCTCGAAGATGTCACCGTTTCCCCAATGGATACGTGGTCAGCGAGGGCGTTTCATTGCTGAATTCTGACACGATTTTCCCATCTTTGGCCGGGGCTCGGAGTTTGATATTTTTAGATTCGGCCCCGGAACAATCCCCCAAAATAATTTGCTTTTCCGTTCGATACTTTGGAATTCTAATTCCACTTCCGGGGGTTGTCTCACTTTTCCCAAAAGTTTTTCACGTCCGAGGATAACGGCGCGTGACAGGTTTATCGCGGCAAAGGCTTCTGGAGATGCGGCGGAGGAGAATTTGCATTGTTTGCCGGGGAAAGTTCCTCCGAAGGATGCGATCGGGCCGTGAACCCGCAAAGGCGAGGAAAACCTTTTGGTTGCTCTCCGCAGCGATACTTCATCTGGGAAATTTCGAAGTTGCTTAGCCGTTAGCCGACCGAAAGTCCGCCCCGAGCGGGGCACCGCGCCGTTCCAGAGGGCCGACTCGCGCCTGACGAGGCGACGGGTTTTCCCCATCTTAATTTGGTGGCGAAATATCTGTTGCTGTATCGCGGCTGCTGCAGTCGCGTTTCTTTAGCCGTCGCATTGCCCTACCTGACGGTGGGCCAAACGCCTTCGGAAGCGGCTCTTCTTCGGCAGGGCGGACGCGCGCTTTTGCTCCCTTCCGGATTTTGGCCGAAAATCCGCCTCGCGCGTGCCTCGAATACCGTGCGGACGGTTTCCTTATGATGATTTCCTTTTGGGATCCCCGGGCAAAAAAAGAGGAAAAAGATTTTTCCAAATGATAAATTGCGGAAAGAAATTGAAAAGCTCCATCCGCTTAATCCCCATTGTGAAATGTTTCGAATTAATTTCATCCCTGCCTCTCCGAAAAACCAATGAGAACCCCCCCCCCCCGCCGCCGCAGCCCAATTTTCTCTTGAGTTGGATTTTCACATTTTGCATTTATCAACTTTTTTCCCCCCGTTTGTTTAGAATCTTCGGGGACATGAAAAAAATTTTCCAATTTTCCTATTTCTCCCGGAAGTCCCGATCTTAAATAAATTCTCTCGGCAGTAGTTGCGGGGGCTCCGACAGCGGAAATTATCAAAACGTTCCCCGCGCTTTTGAGTTGTTCTCCCATTATTCCGGTTATGCAAACATAAACGGATCATCGCCGGGGACGGAGCTTGGGGGGGCGAACCTTCGGGGGTGGCTTCGCATTCCCACACTGGCAGGGCGTAAGACGTATTAACGATCGCATCCTGACGGAGCGTGGCTCGGAATCGAATTTCGGTTTGGCGATGTTCGAATCTTCCGGAGCCGCGGGGGAAACTGACGAAAAACTTGTTTCCCCCGCACGTTCGTGCAATCAGGCTTCAAACTCTGAGTTCGGAAGTTTGAAGAGGTTTTTCAGGTCCTTCCCGATTTAACGGCCTTCTGAAACGCTCCGAACGGGAGAGACTTCGTCCCCCATCCACCACCCCCTCCGGAATTGCGGGAAAGTTTTCGTAAAAATCCAAAGGCGGGAGTGTTTCCGGCGAAAAACGGCGAAAAAGCCGAACGGAAATATCACTTTCGACGCCGTGACCACGACGAGCGATGGGTCTGCAGCTGCAGCGGAAAATAGTTTCGTCCCGAGGCCGTCGAAATGCTGTCGTTACCTGATTCTTAAAGATCCTTTCCTCCCATTCGGGATCCTTCCATCCGAGCATGGGCGCAATGCAGACGAGGAAAGCCACTCCCCAGATTATCAGAATCATTACTCCTATTCGCCTCGACGTTCTCTGATGAATGTAATCTATGTTGGTGACAGCCCAATATCTGAAAACCCAAAAGCCCTTTGTAGATTTTCCGAAATGCGATTCTTGTACGCGGAATGATGAATATGTGAATTATTCTTGACTGTCAGATTTCTCGCACGCGTGGATGGGCGATTATTCGGTATTTGTTCTGTATTCGCGGATTACTGGACAGGCAGCGGCCCCGTCGGATGTTTCTCTTGTTGTCAATTCCAATATTTATAATAGCCAAAAGCTAAGCCGGAAAATGCCGGTGCAGAGCACAGAGGCGTTCGGATCTGCTTTTCGCTGATCGGCCCGGGCGGACAATCCGAATTCGTCTTTCCGACGGGTTTGTCCGGGCAAATGCTGGAGGGATCAGGCAAAGTCACCCTTCCCGGGCATAATTTCGAACGTGGTTAAGCACGAAACCGAGGTTGGATCCCGCGCGGCGAACGTGCCTCGGCGAAAGCTCCAAACCTGGAAGGGAACCTGCGATCGCGTCTGGCTCCAACGCGGGACTCGCGGGATTTGCCGAATTTCGAACCTCGCCGGGGAATCGTTGCGGGACCGGAAGAAAGCAATGCGCGGAGTCGTCCGAGGATGGCAAGAACCGCAGTCTTGGCGGAACGGCAGGACGAGCCTTAGCCGGGTGCGCAATTCTTGCGCTGAAAGTTCCGAGCATTTTCCGGTGCCGACGCGGCTCGCCTCCGTTCTCCGGCGCTGTCGGGTACGGCGCTGACGTCTCAGACCGGGGGCATGTAAATCGTGAAATAGTCATCTGCAGGGTACACCGCCAGCCGTAGTTTATCTGCTCCCGAGGAGCACTGCTGCCGATTGGCGGATAGAGCTTTTCCCGCGGCGCCACTCTCCGGGTGGTCCGCGGCTTCGAATGCAAGCCGAGAATCCCAAACGGGGGACGATTTCGGGATTTTTCAGCAAGTACAGCGAAAGGTGTCGGATAGGAAATGGAAAATTTTTTCCCCCGCTGTTATTATCTGCGCGAGGAGCTTTCTTCTCTGACGGACGGATTATTATAAACAGAAATTATTCCCACTATTCGCTTTTAGTACCTTTAAAATTTGCGCGACCTAAATAACTTTCCCGTTCCATCTAAACGGAGCATTTTGCCATATATTGAAATATTGATGTGGTCGCCAATTTTTCGGGGAGCATTTGCCTGGATAACTTCGGGGCAAAATGATTTTTGCGGTGCATTTTGAAACGTCATCTCCATAAGCGATGCAAGAGCGTTAACGGTGCGAACACTGCTAATTTCAGCGGTCACAACGCTTTAAAGACATTGGATTCACTTTTAAGGATCTGTATTTTTACCGCTTTCGACGTTTATAAACTTCTTATATTAGATTCTGCTGCTGATCAGAAAAAAGGAGGATGGTGATTGCTCCGGAAGATTGGTATCATTTGTAGCTTGTGATAGGTTCTAGTACTCAAAAATATTATTGCGAATATACGTGAATGATACTAATCCGATTCGCTCTTCCATCCAAACAAAGGAAGAAAAGGGCAGAGATTATGAGAGGAAAAAAAAGCAGCTTTGATGCAGTTACAACATTGGAAGAAATGGAAAACCCTTTGAAGTGAAACCTGAAAAGTTTCTTCATAAGGCGACTTTATTCAATACAATTTATTTACCTTTTTCTTTTTTCGGGACAATTTTCTTTAAGATTCGAATTGTTTATCCCGTTTTTATTTTGACGTTTCCAAATGTCGACAAAGATGGACAAGTCCCTCTGACGTTCGGCAAAAATTCGGCCCTCGCGAGGCGTCGTCCGTACCTGAAACACTTTTCCTCCCTCTTCGGATGTCTTCCGTATTCCGAAACGCGAAAACCTCCACGTCTGAATCCTCCCTTCGGGGATTCGAGCCGGGGGGGGGGTGGCGACCGTCTTCGGCGGGCGTCCTTTTGCTAAGGGATTTTCGCGGGGGGGCTGCGGCGCACGCCTTCGACCTTCTTTTGCATCCCGAAACGACTCCATCGGGAATGAAATTTTTTCATTTACCGAAAAACCCCGGGGGGATTGACAGATGAACTCCCAGAAACGTCAGCTCGATGGAGCCCGCGACAACTCCTGATTCTGTCAACTTGAAAAGGAAGTCACGGACGATTTATTTTTCTGTCGCAGAATCCCGCTGCTCGCTCAGACTGCAGCTTTCATGCGGTGCGTCTAAAAATGCGCTGTTGATCATCGCGATCCGGAGTCCCCTGGATGTCTTCTCCCCGCCTTCGAAAAACTTTGGCTTCCGACAGCTTTCCCCTATCGAGAGGATCCACAAATGCCGACATTGCTGGCTGCGGCAGAGAATTTAACCTGCTGTCGAAGATGAGCCGAGGGACCGGGTTCGAGCAGACATTTGATATCGACGACATTAAAAACCGGCGCTGCATTGAAAAAAATCGTCGCTCGTAATAACAGGATCCGTGATATGGTTTTGTGAAAGATATTGAAGTGTAAAAATGATGTTTTAGAATACATTCATCACTGTCTACGGGAAATTTAATCACTGTCAATCTAAAAATTGATCCTTTTCCACATGATAGGTGAAATAAAGGCAATGCGCACGATTTTTCTCGGATAATTGACTTAGTCCTTAAATAATATCCGTCAGCTATTCATCAAGACAATGCCATAATAATATTTTTTTAGTTTACGCCCCGAAGTTCGGTTATGAGAATTTAGGACTTCTGAAACGGATCGAGTTCATTCTTTTGACGGAAAATCGTGTTCGTGCGGAAAATTTAAGCGGTCGCGGAAAATGGCATTTAAGTGCAAGAGGAAAATGCATTATTGTGCTTTTGAAAGGAAAAAAATGTATTTTTGAAAGCATTCTCATGATATGTCAGATCAAATGATGTGACGGTTCGGGCAGGGCTTTGGCGATGCACCGCCGTGCTCTGCCTCGTCAAACGAGCAACGCTGCAGGGAATACCAAAAAGAAGTCCACACCCGGCCCCCCCCCCACCCCCGGGTGGGACGACACGTTCCAGATCAATCAGGGAAAAATGACGGAAGATGAACTGCCGAGGTTTGGGAGATTTCCATGTGCCGGCAGGAGGGAAACTTTTCCTTTGGAGCATTTCCCTTCAGTGACTTCGACGGCTTTGCGTTTCTTAACTCCGAGAGACGCTGGATAAAGTGGAAAATCGGTTGACGGTTCTTTAGAGCCATAAGCAACGGCGGTTGCGAGGGGCGAACGCATCCTCGCCCTCGAAATACGCCTTAGAGAAGCGTTCGCTTAATTCATCCCGAAGCAAATTCTGCTCCTGTTCATGGAGATTTCCCGTTCAATCGCTTCCATTTTTAAAACTGAACTCACTTGCCAGAAACAATATCGAAAATAATGGACGCCAAACCGGCGTATTATTCCGGTTGCCACTTCAGCACCTATTCATTCCGCATTCGTGGTGGAATTAAACGGGATTAATATCGAAGCAGAAGTTTAACTTGTCACAATTTCCCCGGGTGGCTGCGTTTCAGTTCTTATCTTCCGGTTTCAGCTCTGTTTTCCGCTTTCCCGACGTCGCGGACTCCCGAGTAAGGAAAAGCCTGCAAGATGTCCCGTTCCCGCGCGGAGATTTTCTCTCGCCGACCGCCCCCAAAAATATTTCCCTCGACTGCGACAAATTTCAACCCCCCCGGACCGGCGACATCCACGAGTCCTTCGTGAAAGACTCAGCAGGGATACCCGACTGAAAAAGAACGCGAATATGCTTCCGCTTAAGAGCCCTTTGCGCCATCTCGTCAGCAATCTCGTCCCGCTGCATTGTATCCGATACTGTTGCAGTCCTCACTTCCGACCAGACATACGCGCGACATGTCGAACACTTTCGGCCGCACCTTAAGCGTCTAGGTTGTCTCTCTTCGGGCGAAACCTGCGCGGAATGTTGAAATTTTTAAATTTTCCACTTGTACTTGGTAAAATCGTGGCCTCTCTCGTTCCCGCGATGCATTTTTCCTTACGCTTAAAACTCGGATTTGCTTCGGGAAACGGATCGGGCGTTCGGATCGGCTCCCAACCTCCCGAACGGCACGCCAACGTGAACGCACCCTGCACTCGCTCGAGCAGAATCGCCCTGGACCGTCTTTATGCGCGTCCCGCAAATCCTCGGAGCGATAAAGCCATCCAAGGAAAATGCAAATGTCAAATGTTAAGATATTAATTTCCGACGAATATACAGAGATAAACGGATATTTCGATGCAAAATGGAAAGCAGAAAGATGTAAAACGTATGAGAAGTCTCCGCATTGATTGCCTGCATTTTGCGATTCATATAATTTATGCGCGAGCGTACCTTATCTATCACGTACACTCCGTCATTCATTACACAGCCAGGGAAAGGCTATATCTAAATGGGAAATGTACGAAAACCTTTTTCGACAAACTGCTAATTACGAGCGTTAACGCGAGTTTTATGACAAGTTTTCTGCGATCTTGACATGTAAACCTCATTCATCACAGATAAAGAGCATTCGTGTTCGATGTGGGCCTTCGCCGAGCAGCGTCTCACGTCCGTACAACTCTTGATTTAGTGCTTAATAAATCCGAACGCTAAACCGAGCGTTTCTTGCGAACGACGCCGGACCTGCGGGTTCCAGTTCGAAAGTGCAAAATGTGCCCGAAAATGTAAAAGATTCCGCTTGAAAAAGATTATTTGTTACGGGATCGACGTCGAAAACAATAAATATTATATCATAAAATGTCACCATTCGAAATTCGCTCCAGTCACATTCTGTAAGCAATAACGCGATATTCATTATAATCAAATAATACATAAAATTAATGCTAATACTGCTGCCGTTTCACGATCAAATTTATCTTTTTCGCATCT
This sequence comes from Ricinus marginatus, assembly GCA_028565995.1. Lineage (NCBI taxonomy): Eukaryota > Metazoa > Arthropoda > Insecta > Psocodea > Ricinidae > Ricinus > Ricinus marginatus. The sequence continues at coordinate 12,741 of JAOWBB010006902.1, forward strand.
GCACAATTGGGAGTGAAGTTAGCTGTTTTAAAAAAATGCTCTGAGGCTCGGCCGTTAACGAAAAAAGGAACACTGCAGGAAAGGTGATTTTTATTTTTATTTGTCACTAACAAAAATTTAGTGTAAGTTACAATAATAATAATCGACCACAAGCTTGCGCATGATCGGGTAAGAGAATAATGCACTCATTGTTGGTGTAGGCCCCACGCATTCGGGATGCACGACAGCGCATACAGGTACGGCCGGGACCGTAAACGAGAACGGATCCTAACCGATGACGGAGCTGACAGAGATGATCCACCGCAATTTCCATCTTCGAAAGGAACCTTCGATAAATTATAATTTCTGTCGAGTGCACGGAAGCTACGTCCCGAAGTAAAATTGGGCGATGACATCCGCCCAAATCTTCGACGACAGCATCTACCTGCGTTTACTCTCTGCGGTTTTGCAAAACGCTGCTGCGGTCGAATTTTTGAATTTTCCATAACCATCAGCCGCGAACGCTGGAAGCCCGGTTCCCTGCGTCGGCTTTGGCCGTCCTCGCGGGAAAATCTCACCGGGGAATTAATCCTCCAACCGACAGCTCCGGAATCTTCGACCTGGGAGCCGGTTCCTTCGATGGAACCGCATTGGGAATACGCCGATGCCTTTTCCGAGGCCGCAGGTACACGCCCCGAAGATTTGCAAGACACTTCCAAGTCCGTTCAGTTCTCTCATTCTCCCAATCAAAATGTCGTTTCAGATTTCGATGAAAATGCGCTAAAAGGCTTTACGTTTTTCTTCCTATCCCAATTTGTTATACGAAACGAGAGCAACGTTTTCGAATTTGGGAGTCGACTCAGGTGGTTCAAAACGTTCAAATTAACATCTCGATTTTGGATTTTACAAGTATTATTTGTGGAATGGTCGGGCTGCCGGAACGAACGCCGAAACCGAACGCCAACTGCAAATGTTCGTCTTCGCAATTAGTTACATGACTTTCAAAATGGAAGTGACATAAAAATAAGTTTCCTTCCTATAATGTTGGGGTTCGGTTGCAAATTAATTTCATCCTTCCAGGGGCAGACGAAGAAAATCATTTTACCAAGCAATTACAAGAAAATGAATTCGAATGAGAGAAAATGGAAGCAGTTAGAGCGACAAATTTCGAACCTCGGCTTCCATCTACAAAGGACGTCAGATGAAAATGCTCCGGAGATTGACAAATGGTTTTCTCCCAAGGAAAATGATGGTTAGCCCAAAGAACGCGAAAGTTATTCTTGTATATAAAATGGATAATATCAATCATTTAGGAAATAGTCAAAAAAGGTGAAAATTATAAATAGTGCAACAGTTCGGGTAAATGAGCTTGGCAGCCCTTTGCCCGATCGATGCCTTGTCGAGGGGATGCGAAGGTACCGCCGAAAGCGAAAATCAAAATAAACATTTTGCCCCGTAAAACATTCGTCTTGCTGCTCCCGGTCTGATTTTCGACGAGCGGGAAGGCCCCACTGGAAGACTGAAATGCGGATTGAAGTGTTCACCGTCCACTTTGCACGCGAATATTTTCCGGTTTATCGGGGAGGCGAAAACTCAACAGCTCCGAACGGTTTACGACAATTTTAAATCCGATCGGAATGAATACGCCGAAAGATATTTCTCGCAGTTTCTCAGCGTGCACGTTCGGCCGGTGGGGAAGGGAAGCCCTCCCCGTTTCAACGTGGGACTCCGACTCCAGGGACGAGGAGGGAAGCTTCTCGACCCAGGAGTACCAACCCGCATTCGCTCTCCCGCCAATTGTGCAGCCGAAACAGGTAACGCAGAAGGCCAGCGCCGCTCCCTCCCGAGACGGGAAAGCCAGGGCGGCCACCTAAAATCCCAAATCTTCTCCTCCCCAGCTTCCTGGTCGGAGATCGTACGTGAAAAACCGGCGGAACCGAAGCGAGTCACAACGGGAAGGCGTATCTCCGGCGTATCTGCTGCAGTAGGCCGGCGGATATAAATCTGGGACAGACTTACATGGCCCTGGCCGAGGCCGCGCATTGCACTGAAGATTTGGGGCATCCCTTCCGTTCTTATTGTCAGCCCGCAGACTGGAGCCCCCGTTCCCGGAGGTCTTGGGTCCCGATGGGAAAAGGCAGCGCAACGCCTGATGGCCTCACTCCGAAACTTCCCGTAGACCAAACGGATCCGGGTGTCCAAGCCGCAGAGATGCGCCGAACTGCTCGTTCGAGCATCGGAGGCTCGGCTTTCCGACTTCCTGTCCCGCGAATGACGTCCGGGTTGGAAAGATTCGTTTCCCTCGCTTTCGAATAACGCGAGCGACATTCCCCGAAGGGTCTGCTTGGGGGAACAGGCAACAGCGCTGTCATTTCCCCGCCAACCGCAGCGGACTCTGCTGCGTGTTCGGGGCTTGGGACACCGGCTGTACTCACGGTGCAGGTGCGGCGTCGTAGCACTTTCTGAGTGCGCGTGGACGCAGTGCGCCGAAGCCTCCGACAAACGACTCGCGCTGGGCTGCGGTCTCGGAAGGCAGAGGCGTTGGGGCTTGGTTTGGTCGTGGCGTCCGAGCCGGTTCCGCTTCCTCCTGGCGAAGATCTCTTCGTCGACGAGTCGGCCTTTGCTTCGGCTGACCACGGGATTGGGAGTTCTTTCCTCTTAACTACTTGAGAGACGCATTGTCTTCGTGGCGGGCACTTAGGTTGACTTACACCTTCGAACAAGTTGCTTGTGTATGCCGCATCGGGTCTTGCATTCCGCATGTCGCCCCTTGCTCCTCTGGAGGCTCGGTCGATCGGGTAACGAAACAAGCGGTTACCGACATGCTCGAAATTATTCGAAAAAATAATTCTCTGTATCGAATTTTATAGTTCCGTCGGCGGACGGCGTACCACGGGGCTTGGTTTTGGGATCGAATCTTGTGATGCATTGTCTACGACGTGGTCTAATTCTCTAGGGGCCCGATGTGTTTTGCTGATGACACGTAAATGGTCGTGTCGGCTGGTGGAGGAAAGAATTCGCCGGGCCCAGACTGGGGTCAACCTCGTCATCGGACGAGTTTCGAGTGTCGGTGTCCCTCGGCAGGATGGAAGTCCGTGGTTTCGCCGACGCTGTCGTAAACCGCGGCTGCCCGGTGTCGCCACATCGACGACGCTGCCCTCGGGGCGAGGGGCAGACGAAACTCCACGTGG
>JAOWBB010006903.1:0-15848 GCA_028565995.1 Ricinus marginatus
GAGATCGCGCGTGTGCGCGATCTCGCGGCATGCAAATTGGAAACCGGTTCGCTCGCTGAATCGCTCCCGACCTCCCCCTTCGCAGGGCGAAACCCGTATTGACCCGCGATCATCCCTCGACGTTTCCCCCGGGGGATCGGAAACCGCGGCAATTTCCCGGAGAAAAAAGGGTGAAGGTAATTGGGTTGTTTTCTTTCCCCGTTCCTCGGGACACAGTTCCTTCGTCCGGCGCCCAAAATCACCCCGCAAACGCCTCTCCCTCACCCCCCCCCCGGTGGCAGCAACGCCGAAAACGCGTAAATTTAGGTCGATGCGGGGCGCGAGAGGTAAAATCATCCCCTTCCGAGCGGAAGGGCCCGCGCAGGCACATCGCGAGCGCCCTTCCGAATGTTTCGCGAACCGACGTTATTTTATTAACGCCCCGCGATGGATCGCCACAAAAGAACTCGGGGGCACGGCCGTAAATCGCGGTCAAAAGCTCCGCGCGCTCATTTTTCAAATCCCCCGCCGTTTTTCCCGCGGAACGCATAACTAACGCGCTTCATTCCCGATCTTAGCCGAGCTCCTTTCCAGAGTCCGCAAGGGCCAGGTAAACAAAGAGAAAATCGGGACGAAAACCCGGGCACCGATCGAATTCCGCGGCTGGACCTGCTCACCCGATAAAGCGGCGTCTCATTCGTTTGCATTTATTTTTAAGCAACGCTTCCGAGGCGCTGAACCGTGCGGGGAGCATCCGATCCGAATGCCGGTTAATTCGGTTCGCCACCCGAGCAAGTTCCAATCTGGAGAATTTCGATTTCAACTCGTACCTGTCGCATCAGGCGATCGGCAAAAATCCGAGAGCCGCAATCGGTGCGCTTTCCAAAACCAGCGCAATCCATCACCAATTAAGAATTAAATTCCATTAACGGGGGGGGAAGAAAAAAAACTGGAAGAAAATCCTTTCCGAAGTTGATTTATTGTTATGCAAATAGAGCCGAGCCATTAATAGGAATGAATACTCCGTAGCGGTTCAACGGGTCATGGAGCTCTTAAAAAAAAAAAAAAAACGCCATAAAAAGTGGGACACCGCCTGCTTTATGCGTAGGTCAGAAATCAAGTTCGAAAAGCTTCGGCGACGATGCCTTTCGTCGGCCTCCGCGAGGTGAAAATTCCGCGGCGGAAGGAAGGAGCGGTTCCCGGGAGGGGCCCTCCTCGGGTCGGGACCGCTCCCGAGCAAGTGCCACCGGAGGCGAACGTCTTTTTACGCAGAAAGCCGTCGTCGCGCTTCCGCCTATCCAACGCGATTTTCATCACGGCTCTCGAGAAGCGTGAAGAAAAAGAAAAAAAAAAACGAGAAAATCCACTCGCCTTGAAGATTTTCGGGGTGTCCCCGAAGCTAAAAATGCGAGCCCGGCCGGTGCGTTAGGATATATTTAAAAAATAAATAAATAAATAAACCCGCCGAAAAATTATGATGAGTTACGCCGCGATTAAGAGAGAAAAGCGCGGCTCCGAAAAATGCGAATCTTCCTCCGACGCGGTGCTACGCGAAACGAACGCTTCTGGATGTGCGCCGCGTACGTTCGGAACCGTGGCGGATGAGCAACGGGCCCGCAGTCAACCGATCTCCCGATTCGAACGATTTACGGAGCTCGCGTGGAATTCCCGGCGGCAGCCGAGGTCAGGCTCCTTCGGCTCAAATCCAGGTTCCGCTTTCCTTTGATGGCACTTCGCTCGGGCTCGCGGGAAAGGAGCCCCGACGAGACCGCGACGCGGCTCCGACCGTTCGACGGACGCGAACGATCGCACGTCCTCGACACATTCTCACATCGAAACGAATTTGCCGCCCCCGGCTCCGATCGCTGACTGACGCCCCTCGAAAAAGTGAAAAACATCGAGAAAGTAAAGGAATCCATTTTCGCAGTTGATCAGACCGTAAAGGGATTCTGAAGGCACCCCAAAGTTTTGGGACAGGGAAAATGCGTTCCCCGACGCCCTCCTCCCGCTCCGTCAGGTTCGGGATTTTCTTTTTTCCCCCACCCCCGTCATCCCCGCAGAGAACAATGGCCGTCGTTCGTCAGCCTCACCCCGAACGGCTTTCCGCGATCTCCTGACGCGGGCAAATGCAGGCCCCGCTTCGGAGGGCGGACTTCATCGGACCGCAGGAATCCGCAATTTGGATTTCCCGTTTATTTTTTTTTTTTTTTGAACGCCTTCAAAAGGCTTCCTCCTCGCGAACGGAAACGGAATCTGGAACGGGAAATTTAACGGGAGAAGCAGCCGGGATCAAATTTGCGGGCCGCCCGGAGAGAAAAAAAAAATTTACGGATCGGGCAAAGCGTTCAGATTCATTTCAAGTGAAAGGTTTTTTTTTTTTTTTCCAATTTTTAGTCTCCGGCGGGTGTGGCTCTTCCAGTCTGGCCTCTACTTTTACGACCGTTCAGGATGTCAGGTAAAGTAATCAAACCCGAAGAGAATATGGCAAAGGAAACGGCTGACTCACAACCTGCACATTTCAGTTTTTTTAAGCTTCCAACGACATAATAAATAAATATATTCCGTCAAGTTTTAAAAGAGTTTCGAATTTCCCTCCGTACCGCAAAAACCCTAAAAAAAATATATATATATTATAATATCCTGGATTACGTTAATGTTATAGGAATTTATCGTGGGAAACTCTCCTTGGGAACAATTAAATTGCAAGCAGGGATAAGCCCTGGGAACGGGAGGAATCCCGAAATTCTTTGACGGAGCGAAAAGGTTTTCCCTTCCCCGAAACGGAAAGGCTGTCATTGCTGACCCCAATTTCAAACACATAAATATAAATAGAAGAGAAAAATGCTGCGGGTCGAACGGAGTATTTCACGCGGCTCCCTCCGGCTCCTCTCCCCGAAAAATCCGAAAAAGTCCCCGAAGACGAACCCCGAACGCGAAGTTTCGCGTTCGCGTGGAAACTCACGTTCGGGGACGGCACCGACGAAGAACGATCGGTTACACTCTCTTGTTAAGAGAGAGCGAGGAAAAGGGGAGCCACTTCGAAAGGTTCGACGCCCCGGAAGGAAACGGGGGGAAGAAGGAAAAAGAACTCGTTTCGAGGCACCACCCCCGGGAAACTTACCCGGAAAAGCCAGCGCCGTGTGACGAACGCAGCCCCGGAAAGGGAAAAAAAGAAACCTTTCCGGCGGGGGGAGGGATCGGGCGAAGAGCCGAAATTTTCTTACGCCACCCCCGGGAAGGTCGAGCTCGCCGCGGAAAAACCGTCAAGTCCGCAGGCTCGACGCATAAATCAATTAGCGAATCAATTTGGGTTAATTCGAAATGGTTGGTCAATATACGAGTATGGAAGCGAAACATGCCGATTACGAAAAATGCATGGGTTTAAAAGGGTGGATACCGGAGAGGGAATTAACGATTAATCACGCATCACGAGATGGGAGATAATACGTTGGAAAAATGGACGGATAATGGCGCTGCAATTAGGACGGCCCAAGATGACCTAAGTCTGCTCAAATAGGTTTAATATGAATGGAATTCAGAAGATCAAGGCCTGCGACGTTGCTCTGCCGTCGAGAGAGCTCCGGGCTCCGTGGAAGCAGGGAGGATCGTGGAACGAGAAAAAATTTAAAAAAAAAAAAAAAAAACAATCGCGTGGCGGGGCGGTCGCAACCCCTCGACTTTCAAAAAAGGGTGGAGATCGCATTTCCTCGAAGGGTACCTGAAAATTCCGACGAGTCGTAAAAAAAAAAAAAAAAAAAAAAAACGGAAAAGCCAATCTCGAAAGCGAGATCCCCCCCCTCCCTCCGTTGCGAAGTCCTTCGCCCCCTGCCAAAAATCGACCCTCGAAACTTCGCCCTTGACGGGAGCGAGAACCGAAGGAGAAACGGCGGGGAGAGGGGAAGCGGCCAAAATCTCGACAAAGGCATTTCTCCGTTCAAATCCCGTTCTTTTCCCTCCCTCCACTCCTCTCTCTCTCTCTCTCTCTCTCTCCCCTCCCTTTCGCCCGTCCACACGAATTTCTCCGATGATGCAATTAATTATATTGGAATACTTTTTAGATACAGAAACACAGTTACGGAACGGAGAGCGAGTCCGAGGGGGAGGGGAAAGAAGGGAAAGAAAAAAAAAAGTTTGAAAACAATTAGAATGGTTAATGAGGAGGCTTTGTGAGTAAAGCTTTATGGCGGTAATAAAATGAGGACTCTGGAAAAGAAAAAAAAAAAAAAAGGAAAAAAAAAGTCACGGGGGAACTTCCCTGGAGTTTTAGAAACGAGACAAAAATAATTTAACCAAGCTGCCTCGTTCCTTTTAGGGGTGGAAATTGAATAAAAAGATTTAGACGGGAGTGTATGTGCGTGCGTGCATGCGTTCGAACCCCTTGCAACCTTTCGTCCTATTCCCGGTCCTTAGACGGACCGGGAAGGGGAGGAAGACGGAGACGTGAAAAAAACCGGCCCGGGACGCTGCAGCAGAGGAAAAAATCACTTCGCTGCATTCTGAAACGTTCGAAAATGCAAAAGCGGAAGATAAAGATTTATCAATTTTGTCGTGACAAAATATCAAGGAAGTACAGAAAAGGAGAAAAAGCAGATTTGAGATGGGAAACCAACCGAAGGCAGCACAATTACTATTTGAATTACATCCATTGTGCATTTTTATATATATATATATATATATGTATGCATGTATGTGTGTGTGTTTTGTATAACCGTACCAAGCATTACCGAGCTTGTTTTTAGGGGGATCGCAAAAATGAATGCATTCGGGCCATGCAACCCGTTTGCCTGCAGGAGGCACAAAGGATGGCACAATGATATTTGAAAAATCGGTTTCCTTTTGTTGGGGCACAGGCCCCAAGGAGAACGTTATTCATCGGTTGAAAAATGAGAAGAAAAGAATATCCACGTTCGCGGACTTGGCACGAATTTCAAAAAAAAAAAAAAAAAAAAAAAATATCTGCGAATTCTCAATTTTCTATGGCCGCTTCCACGACAATTTATAACATCCACAATCGTACCAACTAATCAATGAAAAACAATAACGTGCTCTTTTTGCACAATCCGTTTTGGTGATGCATACATTACATACATACACACACATATATATATATATTGCACACGCAAATATTTTCAACTAAATGACCTTAATTGCGAAAAAGCAAAATCGTTCAAATCCCGATTGAAATCTAAACAAAGTGCAAATGCAAATGAACACAAAATTACTTACATAATTATTTCAAACGAGCAAAGCTATGCAATTATCGTGAATCCAAGAGTAATAATCCTAATACATAAGAAATAAAGATAAAAAAAAAAAAAAAAAGTGAAAAAAAAATAAAATAAATCAAAAATCGAAGCACATATAAATTTGTATTTTACAACACATTTTCTTCATTTATTTGTTTCCACATTCAACACATGATCAAATAAAAAATAATAATGACGATGAATTAAAAATAAAAGTTAAAAGTTAAAAAAAAAAAAGAGAGACAGAGAAACGAACGGGTGAAATGAGAAGCACAAAGACAAAAGAAAATTTGAAGAGAAAAAGAAAAAAAAAAAAAAAAGAAGAAATTTCAACCAAAACAATACCTAATCGCCATGTAAACGTTAAGTGTTCCTTGAACGATTCTTCTTTTTTTTTTTTCTTTTTTCCTTTTTTTCTCTTTTTCTTCCCTGATTTTAAAACTTAAAAAAAAAAAAAAAAAGATTCTTACAAATGGCGGAGATAAATACGGATTTGTCAAAGGAATAAAGAAACTCGAAGAAACGAACGAACACACACACACACCAGGCTCTTCTCGTGATACTTCCAAAAAAAAATTTTTTTTAAACTGCTCGCAAAGGAAAGAAAGAAAAAAAAAAAATTACGTCGCTTCCCCTGAAAAAAACGAAGTCTCGGCGACGGCAAAAATAAAAATCGAAAAACGAAAAATGGAAAAGAAAAAAAAAATGCAAAAAAATAAAAAAAAAAATTAAAATGAACTGAAATAAATTGAACAACGAACTTCTGTTTAATTGAACAGAACTTAACTACACCGGTTCTTCGCTCATCTGCGGGAGCCTCGCCTGGGAACAACCAAAATGGCCGACCGTGTAACGAAGTCGTTCGGTGTCGCGCGATGCAGAAAACATCGCTCGCGTGAAATCGAAAATTTTCCCTCTCTCTCTCTCTCTCTCTCTCTCTCGTCGCCAGCGTTTTTCATTTTCCTCTCGCGTCCCCCCCCCCGCTCCGACGAGTTATTTTCCCCCGTTTCACAAAGTGGGAAAAGTGCGCGACGACGGGAAGCGTCGTCACCCCTCGACCCCACGTATCCCGGGATGGGAAAAAAAAAAAAAAAAAAAAAGCGTCCGCCCGGCGGATGCTTCGGCGGCGTCTCACCGCTGTGATTCTGCAGTGGAACGAAATCACACTCTTTTGTTCCGGAATTCGGAATGGTTAATAGCGAAGAAAAACAAAAACTCTTCGATGTGCATATTTTTTTTCTCTCTCTCTCTCTCGCGCGCACACACACACACACACACACACACACATACACACACGCACACGCACACGCACACGCACGCACGCACTTTTTTTCCTCTCCCCCTCCCCTCTCTTCCTCTTCCCCCCCCCGTTAATTTTTCCGCGGTCGAAGGTTTCGCCCGTCGGTTCCAGGAAAAGAAAAAAAAAAATAATAATAATAATAATAAATAAATAAGCAAAAGCGATTGCACCGCCCACGAAATCGGCGGGAACGCGAATCGTTTACCATCGCCCGGGTTTTATCGATTAATCGATTTTTTTGGCGGGAAAACAAAAATTTTCCGATCGAAAAACGGGGCGGGGGGGAAGAAAAGGGGGGATCGGACGGACGCCCGCGATCACGCAACCCGGTGCGGGACGCGGGTCCCGGATCGCAGAAGCGGTGGGGTAGGTCGTTAAGAGGGGTGCAACGCACTGACTCCGGAATGAGTCGGTTGCGATTCCTTCGCGCTGATAATTTCCCCTTTCGTTTTGACTGCGCCGCGTCGCGAAGGTCGAATTTCAAATTTCCCGCGGAAAAAAGGGGAGGGGGGGGGGGAAAAAAAAGAAGCGGAAGTTCCTCTCCCGCGACTCCGGCGCTCGGACCGTTGAGCAACTCGCACCGGCCCGGTTCGATCCGGAAAAAGGGCGACGGAAACGGGTTGCGTCAAAGGTTCCTCGTCCTTCCAGCAACCACGAAAGGTTGCCTCCCGATCCGAGAGGCCACGATTTAAACGCCCGGCGAGAGCGCTGTCCTATAACGGTTAAATTGAGTGCAAATAATTTGAATAACAATCTTGTTTTATGGTTTTCACGCCAGACTTATTTTCATTATTTATTTTTAAAACCTAAGCAGCCTTGAAGAAGTGCTGCACGGACGGAGGAGTGCGCTGCATTTGTGAGTCATGAACGGGTTCGTTCCTACAATCAATAACCAATTCCGGCAGACGGATGGTCCCCAATTACATGGGAGTGATAATTGAATCGTGGGGCTCGTTATGCGCCCTCATAAATCTTCCTCGAATTTACGATTCAAATTAAAATAATAATAATTTATAGTTATGTTACGAATCGGCTCCCGTCGGGGCCTCCGCGTTTCACCCTCGGCACGTCGGAGGCAGCCTTCCTCCGCGGTTCGCGGACTCCCCGAGCGTCGGATCCGCACTTCCGATCGCCGTTCCTTTTCCCCTCGTCCCCCTCCCTCCCGCCGACGCGCGGGTTTCCGAGACTCTCGATCCGGAATTCCGCGGGCCGCGGTGAACGGTCGCCCGGACGGCGACCGAGGAACCGCGGCCCGAATTGCCCGATCATCTTAACTAATCAGAAAATTGCGAGAGAAAAGTGCGTAATTACCGGGTGTTGTTGATGCTGCGTCAGGACGGACGACGATCTCGATCTCCTGGGCGTTATGCCGACCACTTCGCCGCGCATTATCGAATCGACCACTGTAACCAAACGTTGCATAATAAATAACTCAAATGATTAAAATTCTTCGGCGGCAGCGATTCGCCCCGCCCGATCCGACAATCACTCACCTCCGTCGCCGATCAATCGCATCTGGACCAGCCTGGGATCCTCGCTGTGCTCTTCGAGAACGGTGTCGTCCGTGACTGTCAAGTCCTGAAAAACGCGGCAAAGAAAACTCTTTCAGATCCGGTTGGTGTAAAGGCCGCTCGGAGGGTGGGGGGGGGGGAGGAAAGAACCGGGGGCGGAAAACTGGGCCCCCGAGATCCTTCGGCCGGAGCGATTCGGGCCCGAGGAATCATCGAAGAGCGAAATCAACCCCTTTCTCCGCCCCTGGCGCGGGAGAAAAGCAAAAATTTAGCTCAACTCGATAATTCTTGAAAATAATCTTGGCGAAGGACAAAATTTCAAGAGGGAAATAAAATCTTCTCATTCAAGTGGAGGCGGAATGCTCCCCGTTCCCCAGCCCTTGGGATCAACCACCCTCGGGGAATATTCCTGGAAAATAACCATCCCCTCGCGAGTTCGAAAAGGTCAGTTTTAGAGAGCCCGTCGAAAGGCTTTTAATCCGTGGACTCCCCGGCGACGGGGAGGGGGAGAGGGAGAGAGAGAGAAAGAGGGTGCATGGAATTCGCTTTCCTTCCAAGGACGCCTTCCATTTCCCTATTTTCATTAGCAACCCCTTTCTCTCGTCTTTGTTCCGAACGAGGCTTAATGGCCGATCTTCAACCCCTTTCTCATATTTCATTTTCTTATATTTCGTGGATTCCATTTCAATTTCAAATGACCGCGTGCGGCATCGAACTAAGTTTTATGCCTCCCCGTTCAGGCGATAGGGGGGCTTCAACCGGTTGCACGTTCCTGCTGCGTTGCGTCCCACGCTCCATAAGCGGGGAGCAACGGGTCGCCCTCGACGGTGACGTCGACTTCCGACTCCAGCCACCAATTAAGGGTAATTCAATTTAAAAACGTATTTTTTTTTTTTTTTTTTTTTTTAAAAAAAATCCTAAAAGCACGATCCAGACTTTGCCTCAAACGAGCCTCAAAGGGTTTCTTCCCGCATGAAAAATTAATGCGAAATTCTTTTGAAAAACCTGCGCCGCCGCCTCCCGGAAAATTCAGCGCATTTGAGATATAATCCTGGGCTAAAATTAAAAATTCATGGGCTTTGATAACAAGGAAAGGATCCTTTTCCGCCGGATGAAGTTCGCCAATTAAATTCTTCGTACTGCGGCTTCAAGCCCCTCCCCCTTCCCCCCCCCAGTTCAGAAAGAAAAGCCCTCGCGCCGGGCAGATTTAATTACGCTATCCAAATTCCGAAATTTCCAACTACCGGAAGTGGAAAAGCAAATAATTTTTCCGGGTTTTATACGACAAAAGTTTGTCACGTTTTTGTTACCGCTTTCCGCTGGGAGGTCGAAAAATCCCGAGGATGGGATTATGCGTCGTATATTTTCCAAACCGATGGAATTTATTGCCCGCACTTTCAATAGCCCCGTTTTAAAGTAATTTTTTATACAAAGCGCGCGCATTCCGGTGCGGTCGCCGCAAAATATTTTAATTTATTTCACTTGGACAAATTCTCCGTCGCGGAAAGAATTCGCTTAACGCGAAGAATTTTCCCGTGGAATCCCGCCCCTCGTTCGCGCTTTGGGACGAGCAATCGCGAGGACATCCGGAGGGAAGTTTAATATTGCCGGGAGAAGTGGGGAAACGCCTTTCCGGAAACGGGCAGGTCCGGTGGTCGCTCGCACCGACGGTTGGCTCGACGGCGCGCACGCCATCGGGGGTTGCAAGCACCGGAAAAAAAAAAAAAAAAGGACTTCGGCAAGAGACTCCCCCCCCCGGCTGCGAATGCATCGGCAGAGTCCGGGGCGTCTCTTTTTTGCTTTTGCGCTCGGGGGATGGAACCGCAAGAAAAAACTGCACCGGGGGGGAGGATGCGAAAAACCGGGTTTTCGCTCTCCGTTGCCCGCTCCCCTGGGATCCCGCGATTTGCTTTTTCGTTTCGCGAAGCATCCCCCCCCGTTCCCCGCGGCCGGGGTTCACCGGACTTTCCTTGACAAGCGGCGGCCAGGAAATCACGCGCACCGCAAAAATAAACGGAAAAGGGAAATTTCTCCGATGCGTGGGGCAACAAAAAGTAAGAAAGTTCAATTTTTCCGGAAAATATTTCCTTCCACGTGGATTAAACCGAAAAAAGCTCTTAACTTTCCGGAGTCGAAAACTGGGTTGGACGGTTTTATGGATGATTTAACCACTTTTTTTTTTTTTTTTTTTTTCTCCTTTAAATCTCCCATTATTTAGGATTTCGCGGAGGGAAATCTGGCCGCGTAAAATCGAAGTCAGTCCACGAATGCACGGTCCTAAAAAATAACATCGTTTCCGCGTTCGCAAAGGTTGGCAGTTTCGGAACTGCAACGGTACCGAAGTCGCCCGAGTTTGGCTTTGATCGGCGTCCACCGCGGCAAGCCCCGAAACTTCCCTCCGCTTGATGGCGGGCAAGAAAACCGAGGAACCGGGCACTCTGCGTGGAGGGAAAGAGAAAAGTTTTACGTGAAAATAACCGGGGGATGCCTTTGCACGGGAAAACCTGGGAGGGGAAAAGAAAAATAATAACAATAAAAAACGCGGCTCGGCTTTGAAAGCAGGGAGCCCGAGAGCGGCAATTCCGAGGAGCCTTTTTACCCCCCCCCCCCCCGAAGTTTTCCGTCATCGCTCCGGAACCGTCATCAGCAGAAAATCGAAGGAGGAAATAACCCGGTGGCCTCTGCCAGCTTGCACCGCACTTTCCCTTTCGTTTTGAAGGAAGTGACGTTTGCATTTTGCGTTTTCCGGTCGAAATCCCCGGGAATTTGATTCGCAGTGTGGGGAGGGGGCAACTCCCGCTTTTCCCGTTTTCCCGCATCCATTTCGGAATCGAATACCTGGATTTCGCCTCGTGCACGATGACTAAACCATTAGTCTCGCAAGCACACAAAAGTATCTAATTACGAAGGGAGAGAATATTGGGATACACACAGCATGGTTTATGCAACTGTGTACTGAATATTTATGGCGCGGCAGTGTCGGATTGGGATTTAACGTGAGGCTCGGGGTGCCTGAGGGAGCGATTCCCGTGAGCTGCGTTCGCAGGTTTGGAAAACTCGCTTTCCGGAGGTTTTTTTTTTTTGCTCCTCCCGGGAAGGAAAGGGATCCGGAAGAAGGGGATTCCCTTCGAAGGATGAATATTCGATCCCGAGCCTGCTTGGACGTCGAAGCAGTCCGCCCCTGGGTCCCAATGTGAGAGATGAGAGGGATTAAACGGTGGAAAGGGGGATTTTCCTATTGATCGCTCGGAGAAGCATGCGAAGTGAATCGAGGGAGATCCGGAGCGAGATAGAGAGAGAGGAAAGATGGAGAAAACGGGAGAGAGAGAGAGAGAGAGTGACGGGGAGTGCGTGGAGGAGGGGAGCGGACGTGTGCGAGGGAAACGTGGGATGAGGGCAGCAGCGCCGGGGGAAGTTCATTTAAAACTTTAACTTTTCAAGAGGATGTATCGATTCATTAGCGGAGAGAGGAAGTGGGGGGGGGAAAGGGGGAAGGGGGAAAGAGAGAGAGAGAGAGAGAGGAAGCTTTCCGCCCGGGTCCAGAACGAGGGAAACGGTCCCGGCTATCGACCGAGGGCGAATCAGAGGCTTTCGATTGCGCCTTTTCATCGTTTCCGACGTCCCGCAGGACGCTGAGCGATCCGGGACCGTCCCTTAAGGAAACTTCGAAAGGTGGCGGAAATTAATTACTCCGGAAAAACTAATCCAGAAAAAACGCCGGGGAAAGAGGGAAACGTGATTAAATACCGACAAAGGGAGGATGAAAAGTCCTTTCCATTCACTCTTCCCGCCCCCCACCCCGAAAGACAATAAAAAGTTAGAAATTTCCAACCGGAAAATGGAGATTAAGAGGTGGGGAGGGGGAGGGGGAAAAAGGCGAAAGCGGGAGGGAGCGGGTCGAAATCCGGTTCGCGGAGGAACCGGTGACGTCCTCGAGGGGATGTCGCAGGGAAGGGAAGGAGAAGGTTGCGAGAGAAACGTGGAAGTGATAAAGATCACGTGAGTCAGGCCCCGAACCGAGCATGCCCCGTGGAAAGCAGTTTTACCCGATGCCGCATGAAAACATTGTTTTTATTGATTTTCAAGAAATGCAAAAAAGAAAGGGAGGAGGAGAGGGAGAAGGAGTGGGCGGCGGGGGAGGGAACGGAAACTGCCGAGTTGAGGGACATTGTCTCACAATGGTGGAGGAAAGAGTTTCCCCACCTCCTTCCGACCCCTCCTTTTTCGGATTTACATTTCGCTGCACGCGAACGGAATATTTTAGTGCTTCTTGCATTCTTTACAGCCACCCTCGTCATCCCTTGCACCCGGTTTATTTATTTTTCATCCCCTTTCTCACCCCGCTTTTTCCCTCCAACTTTTATTATTCATACATCAACTTTGTTCCATTTTTTTTTTTTTTTTTAAAGCAACGCATCATCTCAACTTTTCCGTCGTTTTGAGACCTGGGGAATTTTTTTGATGCAGGTCAAGAGCTCGAAATCGAGGTGCTCAGGTATCCTCTGCGGCCCCTCAAAGAGATGCGGGAAAGCGAACCTGAACCGAGGGCGAGCGGAACCGAATCCGTTGGAGGAAAGGCCGGAACGCTGCCTCCCGGATGCGCGCAACTCAAAGCAAACAACCGCTAATAATTAGGGATGCCGGGAGCCTGTAGGGGAGCACGACCCGGGGATCCGCTTCGCTATTCGGAATGGAACCCGAAGGCATTTCGGGGTGAATTTTCTTCCGGCGTCCGTTGCAGGGAACGTCCGGTTCTCAGTTGCTAAAAGTCGCCTGTTAATGACGGGCAGCGTTTTGGCTGCCGCAAAAAAAAGCGGCAGGGTTTCCTTCCGCAGAATCGGTTTTGTGAGGGGAATTCAGAAAAATCAAGATCGGGGTGCAGTGCCGGAAAAATCCCGGGAAAACGAGCGAAACGGTGGGTGGACTTTTCCAAAGTTTTCAAAATCTCATCCGGACGAATTCCTGACCGGAAAAAAAAAAGGTTTCCCCGATTCTGGCACCGCCTCATTCGGCCGGGGTATCGCACGTCGCAGGTACACGGGCCCACAAACGGGAACCTCAAGATGTTTGTGCGGCAGAATACAGTCTTGCGTCTCGGCCGGAGTAAGATGATCTTCCTCCCTCCTGCAAGCTTACACCTCGTCGGGTTGCAGTCACATGGTACAATCGAAAGCAACCTCGGGGGTTGTCGACTGCTTAATCTCCCATAATTCTTTTCATGGCTCCCAGATCCGATCTTCCAAGGTGACTTCGATTGTGGTTAACCGAAACCGGGCAAGGATCCATTCCGTCATACGCCAATCGCTAAGGTCGATGGGAAAGTTAATAACATTCCTCGATAACCATCAGAAATAGGAAACCATGAGCGAGCAACCGAAGAATGCAGTCCCGAAAACATCGGCAGACAAACGAGAACGGAAATACTCCCTCAGGCAGGCCGTCTGATGGACGAAGGGTGGTTTATGAAACGAGTGGTCGAATTTGCAACCTCAAAAGATGGCTGTCCGGACGGGAGCCGCAGAAGCGCGAAACGTGTTATTTAGAAGACTGTAACATGCCGGTTCGACGAGCAGGATTTCGGTGCGGAATTTGCCAGGCACCGGCGTCCGCGGTATTCTCCTCGAGCAATTAAACAACCTTCTCATGGTAGCGGCTCTCAGGTACCCGTAGGCCTCTTCACGTGTCTTTCTTTTAATTCGCTATCTCGGTTATGCAAGTTATAAGTAGAAACAGGCGGAACTCACGGTAGATGGTATCTCTTATAGCCAGCATCGGCGAGGAAGACCTCGTCGAGAAAACGTACCACAAGCCACGTATGAGTACTTGAAACGCGATTGGTTAACGCCCTTCACGGTAAGGTGCAAGGAGGAAAGTACCCACCCTGGTTGACTCGTTGTAGCCGACTATCACGGCCGTGTACCACTGCGTTGTGCCCTCCACTCTGTACACCTCGACTCTGTATCCGACCAGCACGGTGGGAGTGGTCAAAAGAATTCTCTGACCATCCTGGTACTCCAGCCATTTCCTCACGGCAGCGACGACTTCTGCGTAGTCACCGGCACCGGGGACCTTCTGATCGCAGTCCTGCAAGAAGAAAAAAAGGCGAAAAATCGGAGGCGAAGCAGCACTTTTCCCATTTCCGAAGGCAACGCTGAATCGGTTCTCTTCACCATCCGCTCCTTTGTCGGGGCATCCAAACCTCGGGAGGGATGCAAGAGAAGCGGGGAAAGACCTCCTTCGGGGATGAACGAGTCGAAAGGAATCGCAGGGAAAAGGTTGGAAAAGGCAACTCGATTTCGTTAATTAAACTTTATTATTATTATTATTATTATTATTATCATCATCATCATCATTATTATTAATACCGAAAACTTTTTCCGGAATCCGGGAAAAAAAAAAAACTTCGGGAAATTTTAAAAATTTCCCGCTGACTGTCTTCTGCCGCAGCCATTTCACCTCGAACAAAATGATTTAAAGTTTTCAACTTTTGCTGCGCTTTCCCAACTTTTTCCCCGGCTCCGGCCCAAAGGGCGAGAGATCTCGCAAACGGGGGAAAAACCGGGGGTGTATTTAAATAACTGCCGACAATCCTGACTTAGGAAAAAGTTCGGGGCTGGAAAATTTCGAACCTCGGTAAGATGCAGCGATAAAAAAAAAAAAAAAAAAAAAAAAAAAAGGCATCGCTTTCGGCTGACAATCCTGGAAACGTTTCACTTATCTTCCCTCTGGAAAAGAGAAAAAAAAAAAAAATTTCCCCCGGAACGAGCCTTTCCTTTCCATCTGGAAAACTCGTCCAAAATTAGTTTCAGACTTTTCCAAAAATTCCAGGCAGCAAAAGAAAAAGGATATTAATGATATTTCTTCGTTTTTTTTTTTTTCTTTTCCTCTCCTTTTATTAAGAACCGGAATCAGAAATGGAGAAGGAAAAAGGCTTTTTTTCTTCCTGAATGGATCTCGCAAAGGAGCGCGCCTTCTCTTCCGAGGAAAGAAGGCTAAGAATCCCGACCTTTTCCTCCCTTATCCGAGGGGAGGGCAAGGAAGGGAGGAAAGAAAATTTCCCTACGTCAATCCCGATCGGAATCCCTGTTTTTTTTTTTTTTTTTCCACGCCCCGGGAAAACGGAAGGAAAGTCTGCGCTCCGAAGTCGCGGGCGTAAGGTTCATGGAAAAGCGGGAAAATATTTTGCGTTCTCCAGTTTCCGAACTTCTGACGCTTCATCTGGAGATGAAGGCTCCGACCCGGGCGACATCCGGGTTAGGATTTCACGGTACGGGAGGGGGGGGGGGATTTTTTTGTAACGCGAAAATTCCCGGGGGAAGCGAAAACGCACGGAGCGTGGGTTTTCCAGCATCGGAGCGGATGCTGGAAACGAGCAAAACGAGGTCGAAGCTTCCCTGGAATTATTCGGGATCCGGAGGACTTTCCAGCGGGTGGGGGTGCGAAAGGACGAACGACCTCGAAATGAAAATCGGCCGAAGAAGAGGCTTTTCCGGTACGGAGGAACCCTCGGTCGCTTCCTTCTCCCGAAGGTTCCGCGGGGCGGGCGAATTGTGGTCAAGAAAACGATCACGTAGACCGTCGTTAACCTTTTCCCTGTCGTCGGAACGCTGCAGCAGCGACCTCGGACGGGGGCTGCGAGGCAAAAGGGTAAGGAGGAAAGCGAAATTCGACGTCTTTCAGCAAATTTCCTCGGGCCTTTTTATTTGCAGCCTTTTTTTTTCCATTCGGACTGCGGAAAATGTCGAATCCTTTTTTTTTTTTTTTTTACGCGCAAAAAAATTTAATCTTCGGGCGGGTCTCTTTTTGCGGGGG
>JAOWBB010006904.1:0-15813 GCA_028565995.1 Ricinus marginatus
GAAGAATAATATTGAACTGTAAAAAGTAAACGATTCATTTCAATTTAGTTTTTAATATGTTTTTATAACTTAAAAATTTTGAAAAACGAAGCTAATCAAATTGATATAGTAGCCTAACTTTGATGTGTAAGTCCATTTTTTATAATTTATATTTTTTGCTTGATAACTGTATTTTCAAATCTTTTCTTCTTAGGAAATATGTGTTTTATATTTTATTTTTATATTTATAAATATATTATAAATTGAACTTAAGCTAAACTATTGTTTCAGGAGAACGAATAATCTAATTAGTAATGACCGATATGAGACCCCGATAAAGGAATTGAATTTTTTTTTATTGTTACATATATATATTAAATTGATAGGCAGTCATATTCTTTTGTTTGTTTTATATTTAAAATTAAGTATTTCTTCTATTATTATGAATATTTTATTACGTGAATTAGAAATAGTATAAGAGAAGAAGACTCTTCATAGAGATGATTCTACTATAGATATAATTCTCTTCTCTGCAGAGGTGGTTCCTTTGAAGAAAAAGAGATCTTAACTTTGTGAATGATATTAATAATTTAAATAAAAATTGTTAAAATTAAATAGTATAAAGAATAAAATTTCACGGCGCAAATACATTAAGCCAATTAAAAATTTGTGTTAATCATCGATCAATTTATAGTTAATTAATTATAATTCAATAGTAGTAAGATCTTGCACGATTTTTCATTCATAAATATAACTATTCCTCTTATTTTAATATTTGCTTAAAAATTGTATATCAGATATAGTGCTAATATAGTGGTCATTTTTTATTCGTGAATTCTGAAAGTGTAAAATATTTCTTGTGCATTTCAGTATTTCCAAATTTCTAGTATTCTGAATTTTTCTAATTTTACAAAAACAGATTAAATTTAATGTACACTCATATTTGATCTAATATTTCCTGAAGTCATTTTTGAATTTTAGTGCTTTAAATATTTTTTTGTAAATGATTGCATTTAAAAAAAAATAATTGAATTTTAATAATTTAAACTTTTTCTTGATATTCGAAAATTTAAATATGGTATGATCTTAGAAATTTAAAGCGTGAAATTATATAATAAAATAATGTTTAATGTAATCAGGGTATCTTTATATCAAATGAAGTTCTTTCTTCCAGTAATTTACTTAATATTCATAAATTTGATTTAACTTCAATTTTACATTGATTATATTTAAAAGTAAATAATGCTTTATAGTCACTTTTTTAATGCTTTTTCATAAAGGATCTCTAACCAAAGTAATATTGTTGTCACTCAGTGACAGGTTAGTCCTTTAATAATGTCAATTTCTTTTTGAATAATTTTCAGTACTGTAAAATATTTTCTGAACAATGCTTGCGTCGAATTTGCCATAGTTCTGAATTATATGTTATATCTATTGCAATATTGTCGTTCTTTTATAAATATTTTTCTCACTCGGACCATTACCTGAATCTAGGAATGTTATCAATCGTAAATTTTAAACAAAAATTAAACTAAGAACTAAAGTTTTATGGGATTGAAGGAGATCGTTCCCTATAACATTAGTTTGTCGATAATTGGCCAATATTGAATTTTTATCCTTCTTAATTCAAGTTTTTATTATTAGAATTTATCGGTGTTTTATATCATTATTTTGGCATTATAATTTTTTTTTTCAAACAAATAACGATTACCATAATATTTTCTATGATTGTATAGTTTTGATAAAATCACGATCCTTTGATTCCATATTCTCGAATTGGTACACGATTGTAACCAATGTATGATGCTTTTGTTAGATATATAGCTGTTGGAAAGAACTAGAGGAAAATCGACAACACATTCTGCTTTACTTTTGTCCAAATGAAATTTGAATCGCAATCAATTTATTACTTTGTCATTCATTTTATATATTAGGGTTTTAATCTGTCGTTTTATATCAATTACAGTTTCATTTTTTGGAAGGAAATATTTACTTTCGTCGAATGAATTAAATGTAAATTCACAAGTCAATTACCATTTTCAGCCGAAACGTTAGACATAAAATCTTTGTGCTCTTGTGAGATCTCATCACTTACTTATTATTAATTCAGTACATCCCAAAACAGATTTCTGCTGTAGTGTGCTTTATGTATTTTCTGATGCACTGTACTCATTGATTTCGAATTCATATTATTCGAAACAAAATTCAATCTGTGAGAATTTTTTTTCTGTTAATATTAAACTGCATTTAAGAAATAAGATATTACTAGAAGCCCTTGCGGGATGTTAGCAGAATATAACCTAAATTCAGCATCATTTGAAATTGAGTTCTCGCATCTAAGTCCACATTATTTTCTTCATGATGCCTCGCCACAAGAGACTCCAATTAATGAGGTTTGTATCGACATTGATTTTTTTTGGTCATATCTCAAAGATATCCTTGATTTTTCTTGTCCATCTGTCAATATATTTTTGTATGATCACGTTTTGTGTATTATGTTTTTCATTGGGGAGCAGGATCAATCTCAAATCATTACATTGACCTCTGAAATATGACCTGCTGCAAAATTTGTAGGTTTCTAGTTTTATCAGTAGACCTGACTCAGCTTTCGAGAAGCTTTCGTCAAAGTGCTTTTGTTTCTATGGTGATATAAATTTTTTTAAGAAAAAAAATAAAATTTCATATAAATTTTTTTTAAATTGTAGGGCCTATAAATGAAACTCATTGTTTTAACGCAAAGAAATTATTTAGATTTAATAATCAAAATATGAGAATCCTTAATGTGATAGTTTCATAAATACAAATACGTATAAACACACTTTTTTAAAAAATATTTTTTCACATACATAAAAATTGTTAATGTTTGACTTGACAGCAATGATTTCCTAATTTTAATGAAAAATAATTAAACATGTATGTAATATGTGGAAGGAGAAAACATTTTAATAATGTATTGGAGGAAAATTTTCATAAAAATTTATGAATATTTATATAATTAGATGAATGCATGTAATTATAGTTACATTTTATATGTTATTAGTTTGGAAATAATTGGTCGCTTTTTTTATATTTCACATGACTGAAAATGTTCGATTAGATGGCTTTAATTAGATTAAATGATTTGCCATTTTTGACGGAAAATAATCACTATAATTTATTGGAGCAAGTAGCTAGCATTAGAAAGGAACCTACATTATTAGCTATCCGAGAAATAACCTAAATCCATGAACAAATTGTAATCTATTGATAATTCTTCATAATCAGCTAAGTTTTAACACAATCTTATAAGCAGTTTCATCAACTTTCATAAATATAATTTTTCTGATATTGTCTTCTCTAAAAGTAACTATAATTTATGTCTAATCTTGCTGAAATGCACCTTTTGACTCGATTTTTGAGACTTAAAAACCATTCTAAATTTTCAAATAATTAGGTTCTAATTATATTCGATTCAATTTTTTTTGTATTGTGTCAGTTTTCGATAGACATCAGCCAAGTTTAAACTTTTTCTTTATGCATAATTACTTCAAAATCACCTTATTTTACAACTTGCACGAAGTGCTTTTACAAAGTGTTAACCCTTAATAATGTTTGTTTTTCTAACACAAAAAAAATTATAGTTTTTACAGTTCCGTTCATTAGAAGAAAAGCTTAATTTCGATGGCATATATTTTGGACGTTTATTTATGAGCCACGTGATAGCATATAAGTAATTAATATGTAAAATGTTAAAAATATTTTTAAAAAAGAAATTCCAAAATATTAGAAATTATATTTGACCTAATTTATTTCTTCGCATCAAAATTTTTATTTTCAAAAAAGACATTTTTAATATTGTCTTAAAAATTTTATGTTACATTTAAAATTTAAAATTTTTTAAAATGAAATCATTACTTGTCATGCAGTAAATGATTATTAGTTGTTTTCTGTAACCCAAAATTAAAGATATTTTCCCAAAAGTATTTTCTGGTTGTAATTAGCTTTAATAAAATGTTATCAGAAAACCTATGTGATCATACTAATTATATTTTTTTATTTCGTTAATAAGTTACATTTTAAAATAGAAAATTAAAAGTTATGAGGTTAAAAGAAATTAAATTCATGGTTTTTATATAATTTTTAAAATTATTTAATTGCACAGGATAACAAAAATTGAGGTGTCCTGTTATGGTGACGCTGGTCAGTCATTTTAAATGGTTTGCTTGTAAACGGGTCCCAATTAGTCCAGATGCACCTAAGTTTTTGTTTCTGGATATTTTATCCCTAAACAGTAAGTAACCCATCCCAGTGATTGTCGAGTAGTCGGGATCTTTTGCACTTTATCTTCGTTATCTTCATCATTCCAATAATAACTTGAAACGTCAGACGGTATTTTCTTCTCTAAAATTTTTGGGCAGCTGATTTTCTCCATATTTTTTCCCTTGTGACCGTATTTCTCATGTTTTTTGACCTTTCCTAATTTTTGATTCCCATTGCAACAAGTGCTCTGTCAGTCTTTTTCCCAGATCAAAACAAGTTCCTGGTTCTTTTTTATTGCCATTTCTTCGTTTCCCCGGCGCATTTCTCATTTTTCAGTGCACATCCGGGAACTTGAAGCAGTGCAGTGTTATTTAAAATTATGAATTTTTTTACCATTAACTATTTCTTTTTCTTTTATTAGGTTGAGGTGGAAATGGTAACAGAAGAAACTACCCCAGTAGACCTTAATGTAGTTGCTGAAAATAGTGCCGCTTTGGATTTAAATAAACTAATAGCCGGTTTAAGTGAAAAAATGGGAGTTTCTGGCGTGGTAGGAGAGCATAGTTACTTTACTGCGGAAAAACCTGTTAAAACTGAAACAAATAATAATATAAGGCAAGAAGAAAATAGTGAGCAAGTGGCAGAAGTGAAAGTTTTTCATCCGTCGGAAGAATTAAGACATTTTATGGATATAGAAACCAAAGATACAGTTATGGTTTGCGTTCTCGAGGGGAACAGTGTCGTTCTAAAACATTTGCCTCCCGTAGGGCAGCAAATCGATGTTGAAAGTTCGGCCAATGAGGATAACCGGCCAAGAGTTGAATACAATGTTATTCGGTCTAGTGATCTACCTGTGATCGCGAATAATAGGACCAATTCTCCTCCACCACCAACTGCGTATTTGGATCCCTCTGCATTGTGGGAATTGAATCATGGTGTTAATATAGAACGCGATGAATTTCAGCAAGCAAGGAAGCCGAAGGGAAAGGCTAAATTTATAGGACAATCAAAAATTGAAAAGGTATCTTTTACTCCAATTCTTTTTGATATTCTTTTGTATATTATTGTTCCCATTTCTAAATCAAAAAGCCGTAAAAATGCATATTTTTAATGAATTGATCGCGATAATCAGTAACTCATGTTACATATTATAATGGATTTCATTTATAGTTAATTTTTAAACAATATTTGAAATTTAATGCATTAATTATAGGTGCAAAAATGATTTTATATGACAGTTTCAAGGGTTGATCAATCGTTTTAAAATTTAATATGAAGCAGATCTTTAAAAAAAATTTATATATGAAATAAAAATTTATTTTTGCCTGGAAAAATACATCCAAGTACTTACCTTTTCACTTAAGCTTATCTTTTTATTTCATGACATTTAAAGTATTTTCAGTCAGTTTATTTTTATTTAGGTATTATTTGATGCTATTTTATGCTCTTAATATCTGATTATTGGAAATAGTCACGAAAACCTATATTTTTTTCTTTTATTCCCAGAAAAGAGCTTTAGAAGCAATAGAAGCTATTAAAAATAAAACTGGTGGAGGTGGTCTGGATACTCTTCAGTGCACGATTTGTCAACCTCCCCGAGCCTTTACTGCTCCAACGACCCTTGTCAGTCATTATAGAAGTCATGCCGGCATAAAACCATATGAGTGCCGCATTTGTAATGCTGTTTTCACGCGGCAGCATAGTCTGAATTATCATATGTTAATACATGCGAATCAAACACGTTTCACTTGTCAGGATTGTGGTAGAAAATTTAGGCATCCTTCACATTTTAAAGAGCATAGAAGGCGGCACACAGGCGAATCACCTTTCGAATGTTCCGATTGCTTAATGAGGTGACATGTTTATATATTCTCATATAACAAAATACGTCTTGGGTTTTAATTTGCACACTTCAATTTTTAAGCAATCCAAATAAAGCAAATGCAATTTTTTTTTGTCAATGTGAATTATATATATTTTTATATAAAAAGCTGACAAGTTTATGAATAAGAATAATCATTTTATTCATTTTAAATGTTGACCTTACTTTATAAATATATGATTTGATATTTTATGAAAATATGGAAATATTATTTTATATAGGTTTAAAACAAGAAATACCTATAAAAGGCATCTTCGGACCCGACACGGTAAAGTGCTGACCACTTCAGGAGGTTTAATCATACTCTCCGAGGACGAATTCCAGATGGTTCGGACGGTTCCTCGTCATGTGAACACTACCATTAATCCAGTGAAACGAGGTAGACCAAGGAAAATAAATTCCTTAAATGGAGAATTTGAACGGGAAAATAATTTATATGATGAAACTACTATTGATGCTATTGATGAAGATATTCAAGCACTTCATCAATTAGAGGTGAGAAGATCATAGTTTTTTTATATGGTGAAAATTATACAATCATAATCATTAATAATCAGTTAAATGATAGGATAAAAAATATGTTAATTATGAATCAATTTTTCTCTGCGGATAATAATTTGTGAGAATGTATGATATTTGGTATATAAAAGTTAATTCATTCTTACTACTATTCAGTTTCCATTTTAAGGGAATAAATATAATTTCTTTTATTATCGATTTGTCTCGAAATATCAGTTGACAAATATGTTAATTATATATACATTATTTTATGTTGCTCTTTAGGGGCCAATCTTTACAGTAATTCTTTTTTTTATAATTACTACTAAAACAAAGAACTTCTTTTAATATCAAAGTCTCCTTTCCTATAAATTATTTGATTTTAAAAAATGAAATTGGAATTTCGTTATATCGATTCGGTATCCATAAATCGTTACCATTTTTATTTCTATTTTTAAAATGAATATTCAATTGTATTTTAGATCGTTACATCTCATGAAGGAAATTATGAAACATATGCCAAGGATGCTTCCATGGACATTGACGAAATGCCTGTCGATTTCATTACCGATGAAAACGACGAAAGTGAAAATAGTAAAACAAACGCTGCCTATGAAGAAATCGTAAAAGAAGCCGTTCGTCTAGAAAAAGCCGAAAAGGAAAGTAAAATGCAACAACAATTAAGGGATTCAAACCAATCAAAATTTATTATGCAAAATAAAACTTATGAACAAAGTGATGAAGAGACTATCATTATAGAGACAGAGGATCCTTTGACAGGAAGTGGGCTGTATCTAGCGACTTTAGAAGATGGTGAAACTGTATTAGTTGATACGAATGAAGATGATGAATCGAATCAAGAAATAAATCTAGGATTTAAATTTGTGGAAGTAGGAAGACCTGATAAGTTTGGAAATCAAACTTTAGCCCAATTTTCAAATCAGTATTTATCTGAAGATGAATTCAGTGGAAATTCTAATAATGAACCAACTGTAATTGTTATAAAAAATGAACCCTTATCTTGAGTCTCGTGCAGTATTATGGAAGCAGCTTAAATTAAATGTGAAAACCAGATTTTAAAATGGTCTTCTGCTACTCTACTCAGACGTACAACTAAAATATTTGAATCTGTTGTACTTTTCTGAAACTAGATTCCTATTAAAATTTCAATCAAAACCTATCCTACAGCGAAGACTAATGTCAATATTTTCCAATTATCAACTAAGGCTTCGCCATATTCTTTAAATACATCCTTTAAATATATAATTCTATTATCATAGAAATGTGATAAAAATTTAAAAAATTATGTCTTGTTTTAAAGCCACTATCTCTATTATTAATTTATTATCTGAATAAATTAAAAACTTCTTATTGTGTTAAAAGTATTTCAGCAGTAAGAATTGGTTGATTTATAAAAGAAAATTTGTATAAATAAATCAAATTTTGTCTTAAGGGAAGACGATGTTGATATTTTTGACACTTAAGATTAAAATCAGTATCTTTATTTGCAAAAGTTAAATGTTTTAAAAATGTAAAAGTTGTGACCAATAGATATTTCTTCAGAACTTTAATTATTTACTTAGTGAATGAAATTTTATGTGAAATCGTAAGGATTTAATTAATGTATTTCATTTAGAGACTTATATTTTTTTGATTTTTCAAGTACTGAAAAATAACGTAATTTATTGAATTTCAATGTAAAAAGCGTTTGCGCTCATTGTTAAAAGAGTTTAATTTTGACAAAATAAAATATAATTTTTTAAAAATATTTTTCATATAAGAGCCTCAAATTTCAATAGTTTTTTCTTATTTATATACTAAATGTAAACTAACGATATGTTTATTGTTTAGGAATTTCCGCTAAAACTTCAAAATTAAAATTGTTTTGGATTAATTAAATTTTCAACCAAATTAGCATGTAACAAAATATCCTTAATTATTAAAGCATTCTCTTCGATAATTCTTATTTGCAATTTAATGGGTTCACATTCAAAATTTTTTTTTCATATCATTTATTTTAATGAATGTCAAATATTCGGTATTGAATTTACCAACAAATATACGAAATAAATAGTTCATATTTACAAAAGTATAAAATTACCTTATCACACGAAGGCATTAACATTTAATAATGTTTTTAAATCTAGTGCGGATTGTTTTAATTAGGATCGTTGAAAGAAATAAAGCTCCACAGTGTCTACATAAAAATCTTATATGCACTCTAACAATGGAAATAAAATTTTCGTTTGTTAAATTTGTTTTCTGATATGTTTTTCCCGACTAAAAGGCCATAGTTTGTTTGTCAGAGGTAAGCATCTAAAACAATTTTTTTATTTACTAAAATAATTATAAATTTTATAATAGTAATTTTGTTGTGTATTAATCTCGGTTTTCCTTATTTCTTAGAAAAAAGTGAAATTAATTTTAAAAGTTCAACAGCGAATATTTAATTCATGGAAACATGTCGAAATTCTACATGGAGACCGTTGCAATATATAGCTTTTTAATTTTGTGACGTCATTACCGGTTGAATTGTGAAAGCGTATCTCTGCTTTATTATTGTCATTATATAAATATGATTCTGTCTGAAGAAGTATACAAAGAAATTGTTGAAAAATTCCAAGACCATAAAGGAACTTATAGGAAGTTAAAATCTATTTTGATGGAACAATATGAGTAAGCCTTTTAAATTTATTTTCATAAGTTTTAATTTTGGTGATGAGAAAATTCGTTTTAGAAAAGAAAAGCAATAATATCATAGATGTTTCAATTAATATAATAATGTAAATAAATATAAATTTATGGATTATTTATATATATTTTTATTAAAAAAAATTCCCTTGTTCTATGAATATATTCATGCGTAGAGGGGAAATGGAGAATGAAGTAATTTTGATTGCTTATGTATTGTTTTCAAATTAAATTTCGTATGTTTTTCAGTTTACCAGACTCTGTTATTTCAAGTCTTTTATCAAATGAATACAGAAGAAGAATAAGGAAGAATTGTTACAAAATGAATAGCCAAGCAGATAAGCTTTTTCAAAGGTATACTTTTATATTTAATTATACTGATAAACTTTTACTTTAAAATGATTGAAAAATTATGGTTAATAACAAATAAAAAAGAATAAAATAATTATTTTCTCTTTATTGATTTCCATCTTTTTTTTAATTTTATTTTACAATGAAATATTTTTTCCATTTTATTTAATTTCACATAGTAATGTAAGAGAAGATGTAGATAACAGAAATCAAGAATTAAATAGTAGTAATTTTACTAAAAATTTTTCTAATTTTCTCTAAGTTTTCAAGCATTTCTTTTCAGGTATTTAGCTAATCGAAATAAAAAAAAAAGTTCAGGGACTATTATAAAACTAGCAGAAGAAATGAAGCTGTCACATGCATTATTAGGAAAACTGATTGTGGAAAAATTTTTTCAAAAAGATTCCAAAACTTGTAATAGGACACTGAAGAAATATATGAAAGATACAACTCTTATAGAGGATCAAGATTTAGCTTATGAAGTTTTTCTGGTATGAATATTTTATTTTAAAATTTAATTTAAAACAATTCTTGATAAATAAAATTTGTTAAATTCTTAAATCTGTATCCTAAGTACTTTTGCTAATGATAAATATCATCTTTAATTTCAAATAATAGTTATTTTGAGAACCTATTATAAAAATTATTTTGAAGTTATAATCAGTTATGTTTTATGACTTCTTGATGATAAAATCTTGGAAGAGCTAAGGAGAAAATTTTATGATAATAAAATGTATTAGTTTATACTTATAAATCCATTAGAATTAAAATAGTAATTTTTTAAAACTTGTTATAATTGCTAAAAAAAATTAATAAGCTAAGTAAAATTAGTTAGTGAAACATTTCATACAATTTATAATATTTTGATCAATTTTTGAATTTTTTACTCTATAAATTTATTACATTCTGTACCAATTTAATGTTTTATTTGTATAGCTTTAGTTCAACATTTTTAATTTTCCACTTAATTCTTTTTTTGTTACATTATTTTCACTTTAATCTTTCTAAATATTTTAGCTGATATAACGAAAAATTTGTTAATCGTCAAATTCTTCTAGTTGACTTCATGACAAATTGCTGATAATCATATTTTCAGAGAATCATTTTCAGAACATCTTAAAAAAATTGGTCCTTATTTTACAGTTCATACTTTATTTATATTAATATATCTTCGGACCTATAATTTTAAATCTAAAAAAAAGTATAATACAGGAAAACTAAGCTTAATAGAAATATTAACTGATAAAGAAAGAACAATTAATTAAAAAACGGAAAAAAGGATATTCATTAAAATAGGATTAACATAGTATCTGTATTTATTTCTTCAAGATAGTTGTAAGTCTTCTTTTCTAATTAGTTTTATGACATCAAAAAATGGCTGAACCTTCTTTTCATACTTTATGTTCTCTTCAATCTTCTTTTTTCTTTTTTCAATACTTCTTTTTTCATACTTTTCAATATAGCAGGTGTCTATGTACTAGTTAATGAGATTCCAAGAATAACAACAAATTGGTTTCTTTCAAATTCGAACAAGTGCAGGATGCATATTAAAAATCACTTTAGATTTTAATTAAAATTTTATTTTTTACAAAAATAACTTTATAATTTATTAAAAAATTAGCCTCGAGAATCAATATATACAAGTAAAATTTGTAAAACAATTTGATCAAGAAAATCTTTCATTCTCCCAGTGAAATAATATTATTGGCAAATATATTTAAGACGATGATTACTTATGAATACAAAAATATAAAATAAAAAAAAAGCCTATAGATATAAATTCAAATATGTATTTTCGCAATAAAAAAAATCATATAAAAACAAAATCTGATGTTCACTTCTTAAAACAACTCCTTAAAACAATTTGTCTGCACAAAATTTAATAATCAAAATCATAAAACTAATATTACATTGAGTAAAAAGTACTTAAGAGAAAATATAAGATATCGTTTTCTGTCTAGCGATATCTTCTGAGATTTCGGGATAACAATTTTCTTGTAATTATTTTGTATATTACACATTTTTAAGTATATGATATTGAAAATTTAGTTCAACATAAAAATGTAATTTCTTATTTATTAATAAGGACGTTTTATTACCTTACAGTGCGTCTTATATGATGAACATTATGGTCATTGGACTGATACAGTATCTTTGTAAGTAATGAACTCACTTCATTCTTGTTCAGTTCTTAAAAGATCTTTGTTTTTTTGAAATACGATGTAAAAAATATGTTTTAAATTTGAAAACTAATTTTATTTGATAATTATATTAGACGAAAAAGCCAATAATAAAATTTAGCTATATTACTGTATACTTCTGAAATTGAAGATTTTAAAGTATCATATATATATATTTCCTTAAAATTTATATTATTTTTGACGCAAATATGATTGATAAAAATCTTTGATTTTTAAAAGTAACTTATAATTTAAAAAAAAATTTAACTTCTTATCTAGAGTACACTGCAATAATGGAAAACCTAATTGTTCTACGTATAAAAAAGGAGAAAATTAAAGATTGATTATCGTAATTTAAAGAATAAAAATGTTTAATTCAAAGTTAATAAAATTTTTTCTCTAGGTTATTAGGGCAAGAGCATGAGGTTCTACTGCAGAATATCATTAAAGAGAAAAATCTAACTTTTCAATGTGAGGATGATTTAAGACTACATGGATATGATAAAACGCCTGACATAAAGCTAAACATGCCTTTTGCGGTTGATGGATTCGTTGTGAATTGGATTGAAAGTAAAGCATTATTTGCAAGTCCAAGTGTTCACAGAAGTTACGTAGAAGAACAATATTCTAGTTATTGGAATAGGTAATCTTTAATTCCATAATTAAAGATATCTGTACTATTAATTATTTTGGTTTACAGCTTAAAAATTCTTGATTTTTACTAAATAAGTTATCATTTAAGCATCATAAATTGTTAAATCTAATTCGAAAAAAACGATGCCAGTTGCTGTTACAAAATTTATTTTTTAATTTTCGTTATTATTGCAATTTTGGCATGATGAAAATTTATGGTTATTTATGAAGTCAAGTTATACAAGTACTGAATATTGATTTAAGAGCTGATTTTTCAGATTTGTTTTTCATAAAAAAAAAGGATTATTTCCTTTTGCATATTTTTGATTTTAAAAATAATTTGGATATATATTCTCCCTTAGAGGCTAGTTGTTGAAACCAAAAATATATATATCTTTTGCTTAAATCTTATTTATGTTATAAAGAATATATATTTTACATCAAATATTCATTTTATTTTAGATTCGGAACTGGATTGGTAATATATTGGAAAGGTTTGGTAGATTCCGTTATGGATCCAAAAGAAAAAAGATTTATTGTCAGATGCGAGTTTCCGGAGAACGTAACGTTAATAAACCCCTTTTGTATAGCTTCCATTCCCAAAGAACTAAAG
The DNA here is from genome assembly GCA_028565995.1 of Ricinus marginatus. Classification (NCBI taxonomy): domain Eukaryota; kingdom Metazoa; phylum Arthropoda; class Insecta; order Psocodea; family Ricinidae; genus Ricinus; species Ricinus marginatus. Next base: position 13,067 of record JAOWBB010006904.1, read on the forward strand.
TATAATGGCAAGATATTGGAAAAAAATTCAGAAACTTCAGATTTAGTGGATGAAAACTAATCCTGTATTGATTGAAGTTTATATTTTTATAAATATAATTTTACGGCTTCGGCCTTTTGAATTTTGAGGATGTGATAAATGGACAGTTTAAAAATATAAAACACAAATTTAAGGTTGATAATGAAAAAGGAAATTACTAAAAGAGGAACGTGAAGTGTTTAAAACTGAAAAACATACTGCAATTTTAGGCTATAAAGGTAATTAACAATTTTGTGCAGCAATTTTATGAAAAACTAGAGTAGAATTTAAGGAAGCGCTGCATAAAGACAAAATATAACTGTTAAGATTGTTAATATTATTGTGAATTTTGAATTTCATTATTATTAAATATTATGACAATAATAAAATTATGTAATATTTTTTTGATTTGCTGATGAATTTTTATTTTTTGTGTGCCTAGGAAATACTTATTTGACTATCGTTTAATTATAATGCAGTGATCATATATTAATTTACGAATTCGATAACTGATTAACGTTCATGAGTTTATTTCATAACTATGCTTTTCAATAAATATTTCTAAAGACTGCAATGTGTAATTTTACAATAAAGTTTATTTGATATTTATTGAATGAAAAATGTAATTAACCATTTTAATCTGTTTCTTTACATCGATTTCTGTTAACAAACGATTGATATGCATGCGAGTCTTCCATTTGTTAAGTATTGTATCAGTGCAGGAGCCGTGGTTCAACAACGGATGTATCGAATCTTTTCTCTGAAACAAAGAAAAGTAAATTATAACGAGCTTTATTCAGTAAGCAACATTTATCCGCAGAAATCAAATATTAAGAATGTACACGTGAAATCATTGGTAAATTTGTGAGAATCAGCTTTAATGTTATTTTTAAAACAGTACCTCGTATTGAATTTGAGAATAGAAAAGAAATTAGAAACAAGTTCCCATTGTAGATCTCGCTCTTGCAGTTGGGGCTTTTATCAAAGCTATTGCCACTTCAAGTTCTGTTAACTATGATGTCATATGTGCAGGCAACAATAATCAGGAGACAATGCCAAGTGTCTTGAGTGTTTTAAACAATATTCCCATTTCGGCGGCATCTTTCACCTTATGAAATTCTCAATTCCTGCTGCGTTATTTGCTTTTAAAAATCAATCGTTATATTGATGAATAACAAAAACAAAAAGTTATTTTCCTACAATCACAAATAAATTTTTATACATTCAGAACGTAGCGTTATTGAATATTTTTTGAGATTGTCCTCATGCAGAGATGCTTTTTGTACTGATAACTTTAAATTTTGGTCTTTTTAATTTATTTTGTTTTTGTATAAATTGAGGCCAAAACATTTGTCTCTGCAGGAAGATTGGAAGAAAATTGTGAGGTTCGTAGGAATTCATTTAACTCTTACCCATCATTGTTGTCATTTTTGCTCTTACCCATTAATTTCGACTAATAATACCAATTTCCCGTCGACTATGAAAGCCATGAATAAAATGAACACAGGAAACTCAGTAAGGAATTGGTCGAAAGCTTAATCCATACCAAACCATATCCTCTAGGAAGCTTTTTTTCCGGCAGCTCCAATATTCGATGCTTAAAGTAAAAGAAAAATAATCTTATATAGCTTCCGTAGCTTGTAAAATATACGGTAATGAAAGACTTTTAATCTGATGTCGAATGCTACGTAATAAATCAGCACTTTATTTGAACCAATTTTACTGAAGTACCACAAGTCATCGAATAACGAAAATGTGTAGCATCACAATTTTTGCTTTCCGGCTCTTCCTTTCTTTCTTTAGCGGTGGAGTCCCGTTCGGCATAAGCAATGCAGGAGCGTGTAAAGTGCAACAAATGGACAGATTTGGAAACGATCATAGATTCCCAGCAAAATCATCCATAATTCAATCAATGTTAACGTTTTGAAAAAAACAACCTCGTATATAACAAAATACTGCCTTCGGCCAAACCGTGTGCCATACTTGCTGCACTGGGCATACAATATTACGTCGATATAATTTCAAACTTTTTTCCTTTCCTCTTCATAATAGGGAATTTAAGTGAAAATTAAACTTTAAGAAGTATTCGCTTATTTGCTTGAATGTGATGGTGGAATACAGCCTCGGCTCTTCACCTTTTCACTTTTAACATTGGAGCATCCATCCGAAAATACTCTGTCTCCATTCGCGATTATTTTTTTCCATCATTTTTCTTATTGCGGCATAATATCAGTCAATACGATTTCCAGTTTCTTACATGTAAGTTTGAGTTGTAAAGTTGTTTAACTTTACAGAACAAAAAGGAATTTAATTTGGAATCGCCCGCCATATTTTTGTCGGACTCGCGCTAAGAGCCGTGGGACGCTCCGACCTTTTTTTTTTTTTTTTTACGAGGGGAAACCTCCGGGCACCCATGCGGTGATCGGGGCCGCACGGGTAGTGTCGGAGTCGAACCGACTAAAACCCCTCGGTGGAACATCTTCAGGGACTACTACGAACTCCGGCCTGTGATCCCTTACGGACTACTATCCAGTCCGGAGCCCAAGAGCCCCTTCCCATGCTATCAGCCTCCACGCGGCTGCGTGGCGGCGCCAATGAAGACGCCAATGACTCTGGCTCGATTGTCCGTACACGCAGGCCCCCACCTACGTGCACCGAGCCCGGACTCGCCACACGGAATTATCCTTGGAGAGACCTACTCCGCGTGCTCCCGGGGGCGCAACCTGATG
>JAOWBB010006905.1:0-15806 GCA_028565995.1 Ricinus marginatus
AATTTTTGCCCTTTCCCCCCCCCCCCCCCATTTCAGGTCTGTATAAATTTTCTTTTTTATAAAGTACGGTGCTACAATCTTTCCTGTAATTGTTATCCGAATACCTACTTGCCCAAAAAATAGAAATGTTCTTTGATGTGTCATATCTTATTTTTTTGAACTTACAATTCCGCGGAGGGTTTGGATTTCGATATGTTCTTCCATTTTAAACGGACGGAATTAAAACATTTCTCTGATATGTAGACAACCCCGAAATCTAGCTTGTTAATGTGTTGTTCTATATAGCGTTAACATTATTTTTATATATTTTCTGAAATTGTCGCACATTGATATCTAATGATGTGCGGGAACATGAAATGCTTAATAATGGGTAATAATGCAACCAACGTGGGAATATAAATCTAATGTAATGAATCAGTTTTGCAAATTAAGCAGATAAAATCAATTTATTTATTCATCAGATTCCGTAATCTACTGTAGAGTAAATTGCTTTTAAATACCTACAGAAAAAAAAATTTCATTTTATAAAAACAAAAGAAAAAGGTTCCTGTTTATTCAAATTGCAGATACGCCAACATTGATTAAGGAAATAAAGATTTTTGTTCATAATGAAAACTGCCTTTGATGACCATGCAATTTTCAGCCTGATATTTCCTTCGGAAAATAAGTTTCACGATTGATTCTAATGATGGAAAGAGAGCAAATAATATTGGGTAAAACATTCCAATCCAATGACTTGGATTTGACTCCAAACGGCTAAAAAGTTTCCAAATCCTTTTCTCCCCTTTAAATGCAGTAAATCCGGGAAATTAATGAAGAGGCTTATTGTTTAATTACTCTAAAGGCCTCTCCGCTGACAGGGTTTTCACAGATCTTTTTTCATTTATTATTTTATCGATTTTAATTAAAGGGGGAAAGGCCAGAAAAGACCGGGAAAGGGAAACGAAAACTTTTCACCATTAACGAAATCGCTCGATAATTTTGTGACGAGACGCTGCCCGTTTTGATGTCGCGATTTCTAAAATTTCCAGAGTAAATTTCGGAAATTATTCACGAAGCACATTTCGATCGGATCGGACTATTTGAAAAATGAAAAGCCATTACCACTAATTCGAACCGTTCGAAATTATCGCGTTTTCAAAACGAATTCGGGGTTAAAAAAATACATACACACAAATTGAAGGATGATCAACGGTTTTTTTGTTTTGTTCCTCCATTTTTGTTTACCGAATAGTTTTAAAAATCGCCGACAGTTTCGCTTTCGAGTAGTTTTGCCAACGGGAGAAAAAAAAATTACCCGCACACAAAATGAAAATAATTATGATGTCGAACAAAAATTATTTTGACTTTAATTGATCGATACTCCATATTTTTTATTTTTTTTTTTTATTTGCATTAACCGAGGACGACCGAATTTTTTTTTTTGAGCGAAAAGAAATGGTGTGTTCAATCTGATGGACGTTTATGAACGTGGCCGAGGAAGTTAGGTGAGTGGAAGATGGATCGCTTGACGTTCATTAAAAAATTTTCCTATTTTTCCGGGTTTTTTCTTTTTCAGCCGTCCCGTCCCTTCCGGAATTCCAACAGCTTTGTGCCATTTTTCATGCGTTTGTTCACGTGCGGAATTTCCTAGATTTTTTGCCTCCTTTCCTCACCTTTTACCGAGCCGAGATCGGGGACGGAGAAGTCACCGAAGCAGCATCTCATTTCGCCGACATTTAGTTTTTTTAAACATTCTCCGCTGACGCTTGACATTCCTTTTGATCTTCTTTTCAGCGGAAAGCTCATGCGAGAAGATGTCAACTCGCAATCTCCATGCTTTTTAAGTTGAAAAGGAAAAAAAGAAAAAAAAACGGTCAGAAAAGCGGTAATTTAAAGCGCATTTTCGCGGCAAAGCCCTCTTCCCAAGGGATACCAACATGGTAGGCCCGACAGGAGACGCCTGTTCCTTTGGACTCTTTCGGCACGCACCCCCGTCCTCATGCACAGATTTCATAATCCTATCGTTCATTAAATAAATGAAATTCCCTTTTTTCGCCCATCGCTGAATCCCGCTGTCGCTCCCTCCCCCCCCCCTCCGACGATTTTCCATTTTTCCACTCCTTTCTTTTCAGTTTTTCTTTCAGTCACATCTCAATCGCTAAGATTATTCAGAATTTCTTCGAAGGATACATACTTTTTTTTTTCTTTTTTATTATTCCACCTATAAGCGAGAAAGCATATTGATGATGCACATCCCCGGTTTTTCGAAGCTCTGATTTTTAGGTCTCCCGCGGTTTTTCGAGGGAATTTATCCGAAAATCTCATCTATATGCGAGGCAATTTTCTTCTTTCTTAACCCATTGCGAGAATTTTAAACACTGTTTCTGACACGACACCCCGTATTATTATTTTATATTATCTTTCCATTTTATCATTCCCTTTCCCGCGAATGGAGGAAGGGATGAGCCTGTTCATTTGCTGACGTTCTTCAGTTCTTCCACATACTTGGCCCTTAAGATAATCCCTCATCCAGCGGGAGCAATCTTGATTAAGCCCGGATCTTGTTAACTCGATTTTAATTTGAATAATTCTCAAGTTTGTTAAATGCTGTCGGAAATAGGGGGAGGGGGGTGAAAAAGGAAGTGCCTTTTTTTTCCTCCCTTATGTTTTCGGATCTTCCCTCCCGCCACCGATCGCATCACCCGCAACTTTTTCCACATATTTTTCTTAAATTTTTCCCTTCCACGAAGGAAGCTCCATTTTGAATTTTCGCATTTTTCCAGGCCGCGACAGTCCGTTTTATTGGTTTATTTTTGCGGTTTTTAGACTGTTCCGCGATCCACGAATGTCCGTCATTCTTTGTCAGGCAGCACGCAATATTGCTAAATATTTTTTCGTTTCTTTTTATGGTAAATACGAATACCGCTTTTTCCGTTCCGTCCGTTCCTCTTAGTCGCATGCAGCTGTGCTGCTGTTCCTTTCCGTCAGCCCTCCCCTCCGACTATATTCTTGCCCCCTTGTCTGAATATTTAACGATGACTTCGTCTGCCATCTGGATTCCGGTATTTTTGATTTTGGGTCCGCTTCCGGAAAATTTTCCAAATCCCAAGTTCCGGAAATGGAAATTGCAAAAGCTTCTCGAATGTTGGTGAAGGGCGGGGAATGCTCCTCGGGGGTGATGCAGGGCGGACCGCACAATTCCGCGATATAATTTCAAATTATATTTTAAGTTCATTTTGCTATGAAGGGCTGGAAGGAAGGTGTTTTTCAGTCTGATTTGTGCTCGGTTTTAACAACTTCCCACCGATTAAATTATGCTCCACGTTCAGGATTTTGGATCCTCATTTTCATCTTCCGAAGATTAATCTACGTATTTCGGGAGGGTTTAAGTTTAATAATTAACAACCGAAAACTTTTTCTTATTTTAATTTTTTCTAAGTGGCTAAAAAAAAAACCCTTTGCTCGGGGCTGTGCTCATAGGAAAACTATCAAAACTTTCCTGTTAGCTGAAAAGCTCTAAAAGTTTATTATCGGGAGCAAAGAACTTATGATATATCATGCAGAAATCTGGTAAAAGCTCATTCATATGTTTCTTAATGCATCTTGAAGATTATTTAAACCTTGCTTAATTGAAATGATTCGTTTTCGTAATTCCATCAAAATTAATTCCCTTCTGAAAGATGGATTCTGCGGTACTGGTCTATGTCACTTGGATGTCTCTCTCATTGAATTTCTCAAAGCCTCTTAAATGGCCCGCTTTGGTTTAATTCTTCCACGTGTTCGATTCCTATTCCGGTCCGTGTGTAGCTGATGCCTCCCATTTCGCTGCATTGGACAGGAAAGGTTTTAAAACGATCTAGTCTTCTTTAACATTTCCCTTGCTTTCATAATACACTTCAATTATACATTTTTCCCGCTGCGTTTCTTCATCTGTAGCAATGCTGGGTTATTGCGATAGTGATGTACATGCTCCCACAATTGATCTTTCTCCAATTATATATATATATATTTCAATGAAAATAGCTCAAGCCGAAATTTTTTTGTTCCTTTAACGTTGGCCAGGCTTTTAAATGAAATACGAATAACTAATCCCGTTTTTATGCAGTAAAAGAATGGGGAAAAAACTCAAAAAGCGAGAAATTCAAAATTTGTTTTTCGTTGATAAAGCACATGGCGAAAAACAGGAAACGCCTTAAACCTAAATTTGTATTTTTAACGTTATTCAACCGTAGTGGTTTTTTTTCTTCTCCGGTCCTCAAATCTTTTTCTTTTATTTATTTTTTCCTTTTTGAATCTTAGTAAATATCGAAAATTATCTCAAACGATTTTGCCTCACTATGCGCAGGGTTGCACGGGTAAAATAAAAAAATTAGGAATTTGCCCATAATTTTTGCATTCTTTCTTAGATAAAAAAAATGGATTATAAAAATAAAGAAAATTTCTTGAGCCCCCCCCCCCCCCAAATATTATTTTCCTTCTTTATCTTATTAAAGGTATACGAGAAAAAGAAATTAATTTCCATCGCAAATGCGTCGGATTTTGATTTTTTTTCCCCCGGGATGCAGAAATTTTCAAACCGGAAAATGCCGACAGGGAACAATTACCAGATTTTTCCCTTTTTCTTCGGAGTAATATAACAAATAAATTGTTTTTGTTTAGTTTTTGTTTTATTTAGTTTAGCTTTAGCTTTTTCTTTTTATTGTAATTATGCTTTTATTAATTAGACTCCCATCCTCCGGGATTCGTACCATAATCAATGGACCTTTACTGTTTTTAAAGATACACATTCTTAATGGGGCAGCGAGGAAGTTGCAAGAGCCTCCTCGATTTTCGCTGATTCCTCTTTTCATTATTTTTATCTGTTTTACGTTATTAAAAAATATATATATATAATTATTCATTCGTATTTCTCTCATGGGTAAAAATTATCCAAAAACTTGATTATGCTAAAAATCATCTCCTCAAATTAACTCTCACAAACTTCGTTCAAATATTGTTAGTTGTTCTGTGTTTATTCGTTTATATATATATTACATAATAACAATTGAGTTATATTTTAATAAATCAAATAGATTGCGGGGGTATTTCCTTCCATGACCCTTGAAACATCTTTAAAGTTGGCAGTAAATGTGTCTGAATGGAAATTTACTGCTTAATCTGTACCTTTAGGTGGTTTGTTGGTTTGTTCTATCTCTCTACATTATTTTAATCTTATAATATTATTATTGTTTAGCGTTGCGAGTTCTGCAACGGTCTTTTAGGGGTTTTCAAAAAGCATCTAAATAAAATTTTTGTCATTCATGCAGATATAGTTTTTTTTCTTTTTTTTTCATTCACCAGGAAAATGAGAAACTGCCGATTTCTAAAGGCTTCGAAAATTGTAAGAGGCTCAAGAAACTTTACCGTATCACATTTAAAAAAAAAAAAAAGAAGAGAAAGGAAGGAGAAGAATAACAGAAGTAGTAATAATAATAAAATCTTGTACAATTATGAAAACGATATTATTAAGGAGAGAGTTGAAGAGGAGGAAGAAGAAGAACGTGGAAGAAGAAAAGGCGGGTTCGTCGGGGGGGGCGTAAGGGTGAAGGCTTTGTGTGGGGACGTGAGGATCGATGAAGCGATCCACTAGACCCACGGGCGAGGCAAAGCACATGCGGAATATTCTCCAAAGGGTTTTCATCCCCCGAACTTCTCCAACCCTCCGGCCCCATTCACTCCGATGAAAGTAAGATTTCATCCCCTTTTTGACCGATCAGCTTTTTTTTTTTTTCCATGGCACCATTTTTGATTTATAAAAATTCCTTTCTATTTTCTTTTTTTTTTTTTTTTTACATTTTTAAATTCGCGACAGGCCTCGCCGCAAACAGTTTGGAACCAACATCGCTGTAATATGCATCGAAAAAAAAAAAGTAGACTCACGCACAATATATAAACAATACGCGGTTCCATACATTTTCCTGAAACCCTGCTTAGCTGAATTCATCGCATACTAATAACTAAACACGGCATCAAAAAGAGAAAAGGCTAAATAAAATAATTTTCAACCCAATAATTTATTTCATGTTATGTGCACCAGGTTATTTGTGAATAATTTGGATTATTTATCTAAAAATTTTTATTTCCAAGATAAACAACGCCGGTAAAAAATGATAAATTAATCGTCCGTATATGTGGGAAATGCGGAACATGACAGCGCTGAGAGGAAATGCTCGCCACAGAGGAGCTGCAGAACCTTCCATCAGCTCCTCGTCGTGGACGCTAAAACTATAACATGCATTATGTTACGCATGTAAATTCCATAATCATTACCATTTATGAAATGCCGGAAAACTGTGAAAAAATTAAAATAATTGTACAATTATCACACCAAGTTTTCACTTCAGAAGACAAAAAGGAAATTACCCAAGACGAACATATATGTATATATCTCACGTTTTATATGAAGTGTTTTTTTATTTTAATCTAATTGTTAAAATAAATTCAGGCGTTTTAAAAAAAAAAACTTTCTTTTTTACAGATTTTTGACATCCTTTTATGTACGTTTAAGAAATATTTTTTCATCGGGTGTTGCATCGCGATTTTCGCTGGCGTGAAATATGCGCCATATTTATACACGGACACAGCACACCCGTATTTTAGGTGCCGAACATGAACAAAACTGAATATTTAAGCTTTATTATTAAATTAACGGATGATATTCATTCTCTTAAGGCACCGTAAATTCGATATAAATTTGGGACATTTTAATGAAGAGTATATTTAGACAACGTATTACGTAGATCAAGTTGTATTAACCGGCTGTTATTAGCGTTTAAGACAATGTTTTAAATTAAATATCATTAAACGGAGCATCGCCTAATACAATCCTTCCTCGCACGATCTTCTAGACTGTAATTTTAACGTGTTAACCGCGCTATTTCGTATAATCTGAGACTTCTTTTTCCCTTCCGCGGATCCATTCAATCCCAATCGTGTCTCTCTAATAACAGATTATTCAGTCTTTCCTCACTTATTCATCTCTGCGATTAAAACGTCTGCAATCTTTTGGCATCGGCCAAGTTGCTGCCTTTCCCATTTTTTGCTCTTTCCATTATTACCGTTCATTACTTTCGACAAAAGGCCTCTAAATCACCTTTATTTTTTTTATCATTTTCCCGTTTTTTTCTTTTTATCCCCGGGGGGAGGGTGAGGAAGGGGGCTAATCTCTTCTGAGGCGAGCGCCGGTGGAAAATCCGGGAAATTTCGATGGAATTTTCCGCCGGGACGCCCAACATTTTCGATCCGCGCTCTCGTGCGCGGATCCGCACCTGAGATCGGGGGAAAAGCGGCGCCTAAAAGCTCGGTGCCTTTGAATTTTTTTTTTTTGAAATTTTCCAGTGATGCAATCGATGCGAAACTCCCCGGGGACTTGGCTGCAGTTTCCGACCGTAACAATTAATATAATATGTTTTTTTTTTTTTTCTTTCCTTTTCGGGATGGCCCCGAAACAAATTCAAATTGCAACGGCGAAAGCACAACGGTTCGGCTCCGCTGCCTCCGAGTGGCTTTTCCTTTGTAGCACTGACGTCGATCTCTTGATCTCGGATTGATTTTTCCGGACCGGAGGAAAAAAATATTTCGAATCAAAATTCAAAATGAGTAATCAAATGAATGAAACAACTTCTCCATCAAACTCGTCTCGATCTTTGATTGGGGCCTCGTTGAGAATTATATAGTATCTTTCAAAGGGAAAACTAAGGCTCGCGGGGGTGGGAAAGTTAATATCGGTTTCATCTAAAAACGAATGATTGGCTCGTGGGAAAATCATTCACGGAAGCTGCCACGCAGGGGTGAGTAGTTTTTCGATGTATTAACTTTTAAAATTCATTTAAGTTTCTGTAAAAAAAAAAATTCCAGTCGCTCTCGGTTTGCGGAATGAAACCTGAGGAAGGATTTTTATTTTGCAAGTTAAAACTTCCCCCCCGGGAAGGGAGGGCGTTTCAAGGGAGTCTTCCATCGGAGTTAAGGGAAACGTTCCTTCCTCGGGCACCTTTGTTGTTTAAGATAACATTGATTCGTTATTGTGCAGCCATTTTCAAATTAGGGACATAGAAAAGTACATAAAAGCTCGAACCGAAGCTTACTTAATGTACTTGACTGAAGACACGAAACTTGAGGAAGATCGTTGCAAAAGAGAATGATATAAGTGAAATGATGAATCCCGGTAACCAGCCATAGGAGGGGAAAGCAAATAAGCACTAAAGAAGATTACTCGAATGGATTTATCCCGGATCTTTAATGTTGATTTGAAACAAGTTTATTCTCCTTATGGATCATTTTATCGAGGGCTTCCGGAGTCTGCTAGATTTAAGTGCAGGCGTGGAAAGCTCCGAGTATAGCTTAGGAGATTTATGTGGAGTCCCGAACCGGGGAAAATTAACTGCTGGAGAGCGCCCTCAGACAGGATCTGACGTCAATAAAACAACTTAGCAACTATCTTCCAATCGCGATGGATCTGATTAATGCCGAGATATGCGTAGAAAGCAGTGGTACCTCATTAGGTAGATGCAAGATACATAAATGATGTGTGCGTGCGTTAATGAACGTTCTTCAAAATGTAATTAACCTCGTTGTTCTCGTATAATTCTTTTCCATCGCAAATGTCACTTTTCGAAATTGAAATCGATACGCAATATTTTTTAAGAGATATATTAATAAAAAAAAAAAATTTTTTTTATTACAGTTGAAATTTTTTTTAAAAAAATACAACATTTTCAATTAAGTTTTTGCGATAATTAAATTATATACTAATTTATGCTAATTTTGCATTTAATTTATTTTATTGTTGTTCTCGCTTTTATAAATGTAAAAAATTGATGTATAAAAATTCCATTTTTTTTTTTTTTTTTTAACTATTAACTCAGTCACACTCATCTTCGAAACTATCAATCATTCCATTGTATTTCGGATGTGAATCAATTCAGTCAGAATAACGCCCCTTTCAAAATGTTTGTAATAATAAGATTGCCAAACAATAGATAATGGTATTGAAACGGGCGAGGGGAAAGGGTTTTGTCTAATCCTTTATATATATATATATTAATATGTTTTCACTTTAATATCGAAAAAATTTTTTCTAAACACTGGAAATAACTCATAAACTATATTCGCTGTAAAATGTTATTGTTAGGGCTGCTGGTTAAATTTTTTTCTCAAAATTTTTCATCTAATTTAAGGCTATCCCTACGGTCTTCGAACGAAAAAGGATATCATTATTGACTTGTGCAATAAAGGGACTTTTTTTTTTTTTTTTTTTTTTTTTTAAATTAATTTTTTCATATATCTTTAACGGCAGCAAACGTAAGTGGTAATAAATTTAAATAATTTTATTGACGTTTTCGATACGTTACTTTTTATTATCAACATCGTCCTATACGTCGCGTTTATAGAAAGTATTTGTTAAGTTTTTATCCTTGCCACATTTCTACACTCCAGGGGAATTATTAATGCCGATTCAGTATTATTAATACCCCCCTCAAAAATATATATATATATATATATGAATACAATGGGAGCCGTGGATCCTGACAAAGTTGTCTCTCAAAGTATGAAAATCCGAAAACCGACGTTGTAATAAACGCTCGCGGATCTGAAATTCTGAGGATGAATAAAACTTTCAAATCGTTTTACTTGATAATAAATAAAGTATCTACAGCATAAAAGTTATATAACTCCGGCCTTGCAAGGATTATACAAGAAATTTCTCAATGATTAAATTATATGCATAAATAAAGGGAGGGCCGCATATTTTGGCGGTCGCTTTCGCATAAATGAAATTTTTTATTGTCCGATATTATTTCTACGCGGATAAACGTGTACATTTGAGAATCGGTCATTAATTTCCCCGTGGAAAATTCAAAATTTTTCCAACAGCGGTCACCGTCGTCGCGGATCGTTGCAGGCAAGGTTCAGAATCGTCAAGTTTACAATTTAAATTTTTCTTTTTTTTTTCCAATCGATCGGTTAATGGCGAGTTTCCGTTTGGGGAAACGTGGAAAAACCTTTGGAGCTTTTGACGTTTTCCGAATTGACGGCGGTAAGCAGTTCGAATCCGGATATTTCCAGGGGGCTGCACGTTCGCCTTTGGAAGTCCAGACGGAGAAGTGCTTTCAGCAAATATCTGCCTTATTTTTTTCAAAGTTTCCCGTGTTTTTCGCCACGTTCAGATTTCGGAGTGATTCGCACCTCGAATCCTTCACATTTTCAACTGGAGATTCGGAAGGTTTTCATCGGTGCACCTTTGGCGCCAGGGCGAGACGGAAGCTCGGACGTGGATCTTCGGGCGATCCAACGCGTCTGGAAAGCGTTAGTTTCCCCCCCCCCCCCCTGTGAAAGGTTCGAATAGGAAATGCCCCATGGAAAAGTTCGAGGCTTTTCCATCATCCTCGAAATGCTGCTGTCGTGGAAAGCGGAGATTCGGCCACGAAGAAGGAGTTGACGCATGTAAAAACTGCACACGAGCCACGAAGGATAACAAATGGCCCCTTTTTTCTCTTATTCTAACGCACAATTTAATAAAACATAAGCAACATATAAAAAGGAAAAAAAATGTAAATGCAGGAATAAAAATGTTTGTGTATTATGTGTGTGTATGTATATATATATATATACGCACGAATTTATGCGAATTTTCCGCAGAAATTTTTTTTTTATTTTTATTCTTTATACAAATTACCACATTAGGAGATGGGAGGAATCGGGTTAAAAATAAAATTAGAAAAACTTTTTATTATTGCTTAAAGTCATTATAAACATAATTTTATTACTTCTCTTAATGGTTGTCACATCATGTTCAATACTGATAAATATTGGGAGAAACCTTTCCTTTATTTTCCTCTCCCCTTTCCACCCCCTCCCCCATTTCCGAAGCTTTTAGGTGCCAATAAAAAGAAAATTTTCATTTTACAGCGAAACATTATTTCCCTTTTTTACATATATTTATATACAAAATATCGGATTTTTTTTTTATATTTTTTTAAGATTGTGATGAATAAACTGATGTAATAATTTATTATAATTATATTTGAAATTGACTATAATTAACTTTTAATAAGCTTAATTATTTCTTTTATAAACTTTTTAGGGTAAAATATAAATAAGTTGGCTCCTGTAATTCAATTTGGTTTAAGTTTTATAGCCAAGCAAGCATTTAACAAAATATTGCACTTTACAGAATGAATTAAATGTATCGGCTTCGTAACATTTGTTCGTTTGGTTTATCGTTCTGTAAACAATTTTTTTTTTTATCGTTTTGTTTTCGTTAATTATCGAAATATCAAATGGCTTTTAATGCTAATGGAAAATGATCGTGGACTTTTGAGATATGAAAAATAAAAAAACGAAAAAAACGAATAAAAAAAAAAAAAAAAAAAGCTTTTGCTTATTATTAATGTATTATACAATCAGTATCTTGGTTAGCTTCTAAAAAGTATAAAATATTTAATTCGCATATGTGAAACGCTTAAGTTTCCGACCGTTCTGCTTTAACCAACGTTTTTAATCTCGGCATGGGAATCTATGCCCTTTTGACTGCATTCCGAATCGCTTCGTTGGTTTTTATGTATTATTTTTCGCTGTTTTTAAAATTTCATGTATTATTTTCGTCGGGCGAGCTCCGCTGGCTGCAGCCGACATGCGGATGATGAAATTTTTCGGGGTTTCCACAATTTGCACGTCTAAAATCGGATAGCGAAATCTTCTGGTTTGAAGATCCTCGCGTTCTTCAAGGCGCTCCCTCAACTCTGGAAGAGTAATATTTTCTTGTTTGTTCGCCAAATCTACCTGGAGGCGCATAATTTCAAATGTTATTTCCATTTTCTTTCTTTGGAAATGATATACATGAGTATATATTTTTTCATCTTCGGGGCATAAACTTAAACGCCGCATATTTATACTTCATTGCCGTGGGTTTTTGACGTTGTGCCTGCGATGAAAACCGTATTTCTTACCCTTTGTAAGCGATTGATTTACGAGCATTGGCCTCTCTCTCTCCCCCCCTTTCACCCCCTCCCTCCCCCGTTAGAGGGTGTTTCCGTCGGGTAAATAAGACGTTTGGAATTCTGCAATTTTTGAGCGTCGCCAACTTATTCGCGTTTATGCGAAAGGTTTCCGATGCCTTGTTATTGTTTGGGAAGACCTGACGCTAACGCGATCAAAAGATTTTCCGCCCTTTGAACTCGATGCTTTCTCGCGTCGGCGGAAAAGCTATAAAGGTATAATTTTTCTGCCGCATCTTTTGCACGACGCCGAAAGTGACCGCTTCGTCTCTCGATCCCGGACATCCTTCGGATTTCCCGACGGTCGGGAAGAGCCGGTCGAGGAGGAAAATCAAACTATGATTTTTCGTTATGCGCGACGGGATGGATCTGACCGGTAAGGGGGATGGAAAAAAGATCAAAATGGATTTTCCGGACGGAGAAAGGAAGAAGAAGAAATGCGGTTTCATATCAGATGGGAAAGTTGCATCGGAGAAGATGGTGGAATTAGATCGATCTTGCGGCAGCGGAAAAGCTTTAAGCCCTTAAGCTTTAGATATAGATAAAGGCTTAGAAATAGAAAAAAAAATTAAATGTTTGGCATGGAGAAAACGTCGATATATATATATATATATTTTTTTTTTCCCTCTTCCGCCCCCGCCCAATCCGAAAAGCGTCTGCTGCGTCGGCGTACGCCATTTTTCGCTGGGCGAATTTCCGATTCCTTCCTCCCGGAAACACCAAAACCGAGCCGGACGGCGATTTTCCGCCTCTGGTCCGGGTCTCCCCGGATTCGCGAAGGGAGGAGACTTTTCCTCACGAAAAAGGCGTCCGGGGCGGCTCCTGGAGAAACGGAGGAAAGGGGGTGAAAAAAGAAAGGGATTTTCCCAATCGCAAGAAGATGTTAAAATTCAGGCAGGCGATGGCGCGTAAATCAATCAGGGCCTCTTCTTTGGGCCCCCCCCCCCCGCAATTTCTTTTATTTTTCTACCTTTTCCATTTCCAGCTCTTAATTTTGCGTTGCCAGCATCCGAGGAGCACTTCGCCTTGCCTCCAGGTCGATTGCATCTCCGTTCGACATGAAAATCGTGACGAGCGGCTAAAAGTTGAATGATTGCTCCAAAAGATATTTTCTTTTTTTTGTTTTTCCTGGTTTCTTTCTTCCTTTTATCACAGTGACCGGACGTTATGAATAATCGGCGGCATTCGCGTGCCTAACAGATTTTGAGGTTTACGCAAGTGGCGAAGAATTAGGGGATTTTACATCGTCCGAGGGAATATGCCGCTGCGGCGTAAGCGGATTATATAGAAACAAACTTAAATATTCACCCCCTGGGTCAGTGACTTATTATCTATTCAATATTTGCCGGTGGAGGAGGAAACAGCCAACGTTTTCGGAACTTCTCGCGGGCAACTTTTCGATTCTGCCGTGATAAATATTCATAGAATGAGTAAACCCACGTCTAGAAGTTCGTTATGTTCTTTCTTTCTCACCGTTTTCGATTATATATATATGTTATTATTTCCGCCCGCGAAATAAAAATTTATTTTTAGGTTACCTTAGGTGAACAAGTTTACTATCACAAAAGCAAAATTCGAAAAAAGACAAAGATACTAAAAGAAGTTGAAACATTTTTGCGCCGGAGGTTGGCTCATCGGCTCGAAAGGGCAGCGAAGAAATTGAAATTGAACTTCAGTTACAAGTAAATTAAAAATACATAAAGTAGAATTAAAAGACAGGGGTAGGTTAGCGTTAATCACGCTGACATGCAATTGTATTATTTATTAAGCCCTTTACTGATGTACACACACACACACACACATAATAAAACTCGGTGATATCCCCACTGTTTCGTGTGACGAAAGAAAGGCAGTTTTCGTTATTTTATTCCCCGTTATGGGGGTCGCGCAACGGGTTTAAGTGGAGGCCGTGCATTTTTGCTTGGTCAGATCCGATGCGAGAACCGAAAAGCGGCCGGGAAAAAAAAAAGAAAAGCGAGACAGGTACCGGGCGGAAAATGGAAAAATTTTTTTTTTCCCTTCCCTGCAATTAAACGTGGAACCGTCAGCAGAGCCCGTGTGCCGTGCGGCGGCGGGGGGGGGGGGGTTCGGAGCCCGGGAAGGGAGGCGATGATTGATGCCCCATCCTGGAACGGGTAAATAAAGGAAATGGATTTAACAGACTTCACCGGAATGGCCATTTCTTCGGCATTAAATTATTCGAAAGAACCGGAAAACTTTTGCCGTGAATTTTTCATCGGAGGCCTCGGAACCTTTTTGCCTTTTCGGAAGCCGAGATAATCCGAAGGCTTCCACATTAAAAAAGGCGACAGGGAGGTTTGTATCATTTCGCCCTTTATGCGAGGCGCTTGAAGGGCGGCGACAAATCCCGGAGCGCTCTGGGGCGCGGGGAAATTTCATCCCCTCCGTGACGGGTTTTTAAATCGGCAAATATTTGAAGGGCGGAAGGCGGGAAGGGCGGGAAACGGGCGAGAGGAAAATTTTTCTTCTATTTCCCATTTGCCGCGCGGGTTCCGCTTTCGGGCGCGAATGAAAGACCGCGGGGGGGGCGTAAATTTGCGCCCTTCCTTCCTTTTTCCGCGGTCCAGATTCAGCTGCGCCCGTTTCGGTTTGCCGAGAGCGGAAAAAAAAAAAAGAAATTTTTTTTTTTTTCGCTTTTCCCCCCAAGGCGCATCAACGACATGGCAGATAAATAAATAAAATTTAAGCTTTCCCGATCGCCAGATAAAAAGACTCGCGACACATTTTCCTTTCTCCTTTACCGCGGAATGTAATTCATTATATGAAGACGTGAAATATGCAAGGAATTTTCCACGTGCAAAGGCAAGTTGAAGGTAAATTTGTACAAATTTTCAGTTGTGGGTTAAGTGGAAATCCAGGATCGCGATGTGCCGGCATCAGCGGTTATACACCATGGTAAAAAACTTCGCGAAAAAACTTTTTCCACCTTTCTTTTGCATTTCACATATTTATTTATTTATTTGTTTCGCTAACCTCGAAAGATTACGTTGTACAGCGTGTCGACTTCGTAAAACAGATTCTCGGGTCGCGCCGCGTGAAAACGCCACTTGAGGCGTATTAGGTACGGTGCAAAATTCGTCCGACTGTCTGTCGGTGCGGCAGCATTCTGCGATGATTTCCGATCGAGAATTTTCACTCGTAAAACGTTTCGCCTCGGGCGAGCGAACGGTTAAGAAGTTCCGACGTTCGCACGTGCGGGGGGGGGGGGGAGCTGGTTTTTCCTCTTTTCGCCTTGTTAAAAAAATCGGTCTCCGGATCGCATTGCTGCCGGAGCTTCGGCCGGTGCCCACCTTTGCCTTCGGGTTACGGCCGCAAACCGAATTAAATATTCCGTCTAAATCAGCGTGAAGTCGTTTAATCTCTTTCATTCCCGCAGCGCGAGATTGCACCCATCATTTATTCCGAAGAAGGCATTATCCGGAATTGGTTAGCGATCAATTCGGGTGTGAAGATATAAATAACCGGGACTTACGGTGACTTTTCCGCTTTTCACGAACCTTTTCTTTCTTTCCTCCCCCTTCCCGCCACGATAAATTTTCCGCCGCCTAAATGAATATTGCATCTGGGTTCTCGCGACTTTTTCAGATTGGGGAACACGGTCGAATCTCGCTCAAGGAGAAACCGCGGATTTTCTTTTTCAGCATTCGGAAGCGGGAAAAGGCGGAAAAACCGCAACGGATTTTTCCGATCGAACCGCGAGCGAGCGCACGGACCCCGCGGACGAGGAGTGAGCGATTGCACGGAAAATCCGGCATCGGAGAACACCCC
>JAOWBB010006906.1:0-15799 GCA_028565995.1 Ricinus marginatus
GATAAATTTAATTTAATATATTATAATTTTACCAAAAATTTGAATATTTAATTTAACTGTAAAAGAATATTTTTAAAAAATGTAGACAATTTTGGTTTTCAAAATATAGTTATAAGTTAATAATTTATATTTAAAATAACTTTTCATTTCTGAAAAACTTTTTGTTTCAATATTTTATTTTTTAATAATAATCTTCCATTTATTCTCTAACATATTAGCACTATACAATTACTAACTATTATAAGTTGCTGACTGGGTATTTTGAAATTTTTAAATGTCTTAGGATCAATTTTTGCAATAATCAATAAAGCGAAAATATACACATGACAAATGACTGGTTCGTAAACTAGATCGCATCAAGATACATGTATGGATCATGAAGAGCAATGATGCTATAAAACTATATTGCGCATAAAAGGACATATAAAATAGATACATAAGAAAATTCAACAGTTAATAGATTATTTCCCCATTTTCCGCAATTTAATATTCTCAATTAGACGAAAAGCAGCAGATAAAAATGGAAGACGCAATAAGTTATCAATTTATAAAGACGATAATTAAATCTCATCTTACTTTTTTGAGATTTAGACAGTGATCGCAACATTAAACATCAACAAAGGTAGCATTGATCTTAAAACTAAAACAAAGCGGAAATAATTGAAAATCAAGCCTGTTTGATTATCAGCGTAACGTTCGAATTAAATTTTCAAATCTCAATATTCATACCTCAAAACGTGAACGTTATTAATCAGTTCGTTGACACGATTGCAGTGTCAATAGAACCGTAAAGCAATTGAAATATTTGGTCAATCAAAAACTTTTTTAAATGCATTATTTTCAGTTATCTAAGAAATAATTTATACAGATATATATTTTTTAATTGTTTTTACAGTGGAACTTGCATAAAGTATTGCAAAATGTTTTTCAAGTTTGGTTAGTCTTAAAAGTTTAAAATTACTATTTGAAATTAAAATTATATAAAAATAATGCATAAAAGTGTCAAACTTTTTGTCTTAATTCAAATTAAATATGTATAAAAGTTTTTAGAATGTATAATAAAAAAAATTTCAGATAATTCAATACATGCGATTCGGATATCTGAAATATTAAAATCTAATAACTTATTCTTAATTGATAAAGGAATTATTTTTTTTTATAGATTTTTTTGAATAAAAATAAAATTTAATTTTTTTTTGAATAATAATAAATTTTATTTCAAGCATAATTTATATTTAAAACATCATTTACAGTAATTTGAGTATTAAACAGGAAATCAAATCAATAAGTTCTCATCTTTTTTTTTATTTTGCCTTGAAGCCAAGATCTCAGTGTGTTTGATATTCAGTCAGTCAATCTGTAATCGCCTCAAAGGTCAAAGTTTATTTATGTATAAATATCAATATTTTCTTTTCAGCTCTTAAAAATTTGATAAAGAATGCTGCACATAACTCAAATTTTTATTCCATTATGTCATTATCCGAAGTGCATCAAATGTTGCAGAAAACCTGCAGGGAGTTTGCAGAGGAAGAGTTAAAGCCTATTGCAGCCAAAATAGATAAGGAACATTTATATCCCAAAGAGCAAATTAAAAAAATGGGAGAATTAGGGTAAGGAGAATGAAGCAGGTCGTTTTTCCATAAGAAAATTATTATAATTAGTAACAGTCTCAAGTTTCAGAGAGATTTTGTTTTAGATTGCCCAATATTGAAAAATAGCCAAAATATAACTTTTAATGTTTTTCATTTGATGATTTTTAAGTATTGAGAATTTCATACTAAATATTAACATTGTCTTATCATATAAAATATAAAATAAAATTTGATTTAAAACCTTTGTTGAACATTACGTAATAAACAATAAATGATTTAAACATCTCTATGTGATACATTTTAGTTAATGTAAGGTCTTATATTAGGTATAATTTTTGAAAGAGAGGATTTTTCTGTTTTATTTTCATTGAAGATTAATGGCAGTTGATGTACCAGAAAGTTTAGGTGGTGCAGGTCTTGATTATTTGGCTTATGCAATAGGAATGGAAGAAATTTCTCGTTGTTGTGCATCTACAGGAGTGATAATGAGTGTAAACAATTCTCTCTATCTTGGACCAATTCTTAAGTTTGGAAATAAAGAGCAGCATGAAAAATTTATTGTTCCATTTACAAAAGGAGATAGAGTTGGCTGCTTTGCTCTTAGTGAACCAGGTATAAGTTTTTTTTTAATCTTAAATAAAAAATTGTAAATGCAACTATCTTACATGTTTATAAATGCATCTCTATTAATTCTAACTGAATTATTTAATCCAAGATTTAACAATTTTAAATTCAATTCAATTTGAAGTTTTAAATTATTTAACATGTTGAATGGTAGATTTGTTTTGTTTTTAATATACTTGTTAAAAAAACTATAGTTTATGATTAATTGCTCTTGAAGGTAATGGAAGTGATGCAGGAGCTGCAAGTACAACTGCAAAAGAAAAAGATTCAGGTTTTCAATTAAATGGAACAAAAGCATGGATTACAAATGGTTTTGAGGCAGAGGGTGTAGTTGTATTTGCTACAACAGACAAATCAAAAAAACACAAAGGAATTAGTGCCTTTTTGCTTCCCAAACCAATTAAAGGATTGTCTTTAGGAAAAAAAGAAGATAAATTAGGAATCAGAGGGAGTTCAACATGTAATTTAATATTTGAAGACTGTAATGTGCCTAAGGAATCATTGCTAGGTATATATATTAAAATAAAAATATAAAGATATAGATTAATAATATAAAAAGAAAATTATAAAGCATTACATTTTATTTTGTACATTCAAAGCATTTATTTATTTAAATTTAATTTTTTATCTATAAATAACATTGTTTTATTTAGGGGAACCTGGCCTAGGATTTAAAATTGCAATGATGACATTAGATGCTGGGCGCATTGGCATAGCTTCTCAGGCTTTAGGAATTGCTCAAGCTTCTCTTGATTGTGCTGTAGAGTATGCATCAAAAAGAATTGCTTTTGGAAGTTCCATCTTAAAACTTCAGGCTATTCAGGTAAATTGTTTTAAAATTTAACATTCTTTTAAAAAAAAGTAAGTTTAGAAGGAATATAAAATGGAGAAAGGGATTTGAAAATTGGCAAATGACTGTTTTTTTACATTAATGAAATTTGGAATCATAAATTATATATATGAGCATGATAAAAAATAGATCAAAAATTGGAGAAAAAAACAAAATTTTTTTTATTTGCTATTATAAAGAACATGCATTAAAAACTGAGGATATTCTCGATGCTTTAAGGTTGGTCGCTTCAGAATTATAATTCTTTTTGCTTCATGAAATTCATCTCTGTTTTTAATTTCCTTACTTTGACATTAGTAGAGAATAAATAATATAATCTTTGTATATGTTTTGAAATTGGTAGTTTTCTCCATTCAAACTTTTATTTTACATCTGAGACAGAAGAAAAGAAGGAAATATGCACCAAGATAGAAGAGTAAGAGGATTAAATGATGAAAGCAATTATAGTTGAATGCATAATTCAGAATGGGAGAGAATAAATAATAAGGAGAAGTAGATTTTCAGTTTAATTGGTAAAATTACGGTGTGCAGAAAGACGAGAACTGGACCACATCCTTGCCTTGTGCAATTTTTGATAATATTTGGCATCTTATGACATATGATCTTTTTAAAGTAATTCAAAAGCCATTGAAAATATTGACATAAATAAGGGAAATTGATGAAAATTAAAATTACAATTTGAGTAGAGTAGATAAACCTAAAATATTTCGAAAAGGTACGCAGCGAAATGAAAGATATGTTTTCGATTTGAATGATAGATTTTAAAATAATTTCTTTTCTTTTTGAAAAATGAAATTTGTAGTTGAAATGAGGCATCCAAATTATTTATATGATAATTAATTATTTTATATATAGAATTTTTAAATTCAAAATGGGAAATAATTTGATCCAACAATTTGGTTTCAAAAAAATCTTCCTTGGATTTCATGAACCTTGCTTTGGCTATATCACGAAACAGGAGAAAAGGGTGTATTTTTCCACCCTTTTCCCATATTATTTATTTTCTCATTTATTTTTCCAATAATTAACTTTTTGTTTAAAAAAAAAATTTTATCGTAAATATTCAAAGTAAAATAGCTTATAATATTTTATTGAGATTTTGTTATATTTAAACTTTTACTAAACAGCTAAAGCAATTTTTAATAGTCTCAAAATATTTTTAGATCGTGCTTAATGATTAGTATTCCCATTTGTTTTATTTATTACGACTAATTAAGATGGATTTTTTTCAGTCTGTTGCTCAAATATCGAGAAAATCGATTTATATAGTTCGAAGTGTGATGGATGCGTTTGAAAATTAACGTTTTATTTTTATGTTATTTTACGTATGTATTTGTCCTGGGTTCGAATATCCTGAAAGGATGATTTGGGAACGTACAATTTATATTTATTTGCATTTATTTTCGTATTCTGCCAGCTTGGACTTGGAGCGTTCTCGAATTAAGCGCCCGATGTAAATATAGAAGACGCTTTGCGTCGTTGTGTTCGCACGGGTGTCGCCTTGCAGGACGCATGTCGCGACCTAACCGGACCGGAAACTCTCACGTGTAGCTTATGTCATCTTTCTTCTTCCTCCTCCGGTCAATTTTTCCTCCGACATCGTCTGCTTACAACTCGGAGAAAGTTAGAAAAGTGAATCGGCCCGAAAGCTAAGCATCGGAAAATTGTGACATTTTCAGTTTCCGAATGTTTCCGATGAAATTATTATTTTACTTGAGCTAAATTTTTTGGCTATTTTTTTTTTAATTTTTTTAATTTCCCCCCTCCCTTTTTTTTAATTTTTT
Organism: Ricinus marginatus; assembly: GCA_028565995.1. Taxonomy (NCBI): domain Eukaryota; kingdom Metazoa; phylum Arthropoda; class Insecta; order Psocodea; family Ricinidae; genus Ricinus; species Ricinus marginatus. Next base: position 4,851 of record JAOWBB010006906.1, read on the forward strand.
AGTTAGCAATGCAAAGTAGAAATTTTCGTTTGGTTTTTCCGTTCGGATTCGAATTTTTTATTTCCGTTTTTGGACCGCGGCGAATATTCCGGTGATCGTTCGATGCTGTAAAAAAAAAGTAGTAATAATAATAATAATAATATAAAATAAAATAAATAAAAATAAAAAAATATTTTAAAAAAAATATTCCGAAAGAAAAAAGGGATTTTTCTCTCAATGCCTCGCTCTTCATTAAGTGTCTATTTTTAGTGTAATCTGTGTTTTATTCATATATAATCGTGTATGTATTGCAGAGTGATTGTACGGGGAGCTGTGAGTTATCTGAAGGGTGCTACTTCATCATTTTATATACATAATAATCGGGAAAAAATTTTAAAAGTAAAGCACGCAACAATTTTTTCCTTGCGGGTAATAGTAGATAATATTAGTACGATAAGGTAGGAAAGAAAATGTTGGTCCTGACAATTCTCTTTCGGTTTTCTACTTCACATGGCCAGCTCGTGATTTTTTTCTTCTTTTTTTTTTTTTTTTTTTTTTTTTAAACCTCATATTTGGCTACAGAAACTTTAGACGACAGAAACTGAAAAGGAATCGGTCTCAAAAAAAAAAAATGATTCATAAAGAATTTGAATGTTGTCATTTACAGTTTATCACACGGTTAAAAGAATCATCATTTTAATTTAAGATTTTGTTACGAATGCCAATAAAATATATACACTCACATTTTAATATGAAACAAATTCGGTAATAACATAAATTTGGCACAAATGTACTTTACGGTTTATCTTGAATTAAACTGTGAAATGTACCATAAAATTTTATAACAGGATAACGTATAAAATTAATTTTTTAAAAGCTTAGTTACATGTAATTAATTTTTTTTCATCTGTACATCTTCATATATATATATATGTGTATATGTAGGTTATTGTATAACTTAAGCATTAATTGAATTTGGAAAATCCGTCAGTTTCACCATAATATCTTCAATTTCGGATGTTTCACAGTTAAAAGCTTTTGCTGGAAAAAGTTATTATTAAATATGTTATCATTCACTCAGTTATTTATACACAACCATATAGCACACTCAAACACTGCTTTGATAATATATTAGTATATAATTATCATAAGTTAAAATAATTACATTCTGAGCATCATGCGTACATATATATTTACATTGATGCATTTTATTAAAAATAAAAGCAAAATCAAAAAAATTTTTTATTATCTCGTATAACATTGAAAATTTAGTTTAAACTTTTAGTCTTGGTATTTACTACCAATAGATCCATGAGTGTATCCGTGATAAATAATATAATAATACACACAGAATCAAAATACTTTTTGCCTCAAAAATATCATATTTTATATTTTGAAAGGAAGCTTACTTAATTTTAAATGGTGTTAAATTTTCATTTTTTAAACTTTGCGAAAATTTGGATTTATATATACATATATATATATATTGAGACGTGTATATTTTTCCATTTTTATCTTTTTTATATATATTATGTACAATATTTCAAGGCCCTCTGAATTCTGTGACCACACCATTTATTTTATATTTTATGCATGTGAAAATTGAGATTTAATGCACAATCGACTACAGATAACATTCTGATTTCATACTTTTTGTGAATTTAGGTTCTGTAATAAATATCATCTTTAGGCCTACATTTAATATTTATGTTATATTACATTAATATTTTGGACCTTCTTTATCCAATCAGAGTTCCCATTCAAATTTTTTCTTTCTCTACTTACATATTATGTTCATATATATATGATAAATTTAAGAAATGATTATTTTCAGTGAAAATTTTAGTTTCACTTTTTTTATTTTAAAATATTTATAATGCCTGCTACATATGTATATACAAATAGTTAATAAGAATTAGATCGGAATATTATAATTTTGAAGTGAAGGTTTTATTTTGGTTTTTTTTTTTTATAGATGACATGGTTGGTTGAATTTGGAAATTTCATCTTTATTCTGTAAAACTAAAATCACGGCACTAATTTGCTGCGTTAATATTTTAAAATGTGGAATTTGTATTTCTTGAATTTTTTGCATGTTATTTGTACAACGTTTAATGGGGCAAGGTAACCTGCTGAAGGAACGGTGTTTTATTATTTGTTCACTGAATTGTTTCACCATTAAACAAATTAAGACGGGTCTGGTAAATTAAATAAATTTATAATCAATGAATAATAAGGTTGGTTAAAAAAAAAAAAAAAGAGTTTCTTTTTCTCTTTTCCTCCAAGAAGGTTGAGTTATGTGTGACATCAGATATCTTTTATTTCGAGGTAATTTCTAAATTGGTTGTAAGGGCATAGATGTGAAAATGATGATTCAGCCATGGAAAGTTTATTTATTTTTAGTGAAATGATGATGAATAGAGGAAAGATTTGAATGGATCCGTTGATATTTGGGAGTGGGTGTTTACAAACCAGGAAGACAGGAGCTTAAAACGTGGATTTTTGAGCGCAGAACTGCAAAAACGCATAATGTGACTGAATTTTTGATTTAATTATCGTTTTGAGTCTATATTTGGGACTCTTCGAAATTTCCCAGCAGCAAGAAATCCAGAAATTAATCGTAAATTTTTTTTCATTCAAGTGCATTTGTATAAACTACACTCGATGTCGTGTCATACATAATCGGCACGTGTTGGATTGCACCTCCAGAATCTTTCATTCTGACTGTTGTTATGGTTTCTGAACCAATCTGTTGGCCACGAATCTCATCCATTGACGCCTCAAATATGCCCTACAGTGGCATTCCTGACACATTTTCTTTCAGAGCTTACAGTTTGGCTACCATCCAAAGCTCTGCCATTTCTTCTGTGTTCTGGACCCTTAATAAATCCTGGATGTATCTTCATAGCAATTGCAAGATATACTCTTCACTTTTAAAATACTTTTATTTCATCAACCGAAGAATTCCGGAAGGTTAGTTTATATAAACGAAAATAAATTAATCATTTCGGGGGTTTTATTTTGCGAAAAACACTTCGTGATAGATATATTTATTATATATTACTAACGCCATATATAATGCATACGATGTTTACCAATTATATACCATTAAGTATATATTTGTTTTGCAGTTTTGCAAATTGCAGCGAATTTTCTTAATTCGTTTCACATACATTCTCAATAGGTTTGCATGTATGGATTTATTTTCTCAGCAAATTTTATACATATAAGTTTGATGTTAGCTTTTTATTTATGCTAGAAATGCGATCGCTTCAAGATGAAAATCATAGTTTTTCTGAAAAGAATTAAATTATATCTATAAATAATACTATTAAGTGGCAAAGAAATACATCTTAGCTTATATGTTTCAAATTACGTGGAGAGAATTTTTGCTGACAACCGCCAACACGTTTCGCATTTTTACTTGTGCAGCATATCATTGTAATACACCTAGGTGTTCGGAATGACGTAGAAAATTTTTAAATCTGAAAATCTTTTTGAAAAAAAAAATAATAAAATTCCATTGAATTTTTCCCATTTACTTCCCTTTCTAGGTTTTCCACCCCGAAAGAAGAAAATTTTCCCGCTTGCTTTTTTCCGACTTTTCGCAACATCTCGCGTGATGCCCAAACATTTTCGAATTTCGCCAAAACGGTTATTGCTTCACTTATTTTCATCGGATGAGTTTCCTCAGATGCCATTATTTAAAACCAGCACTTTTTCCCGCCAGGACGTTAAAATCGCTTAAAATCGTTTATGGTTCATAAAACTCGGCTCTGTGTTTTGAAAAATATCATTATTATTTCTCTTTCACTCCCTTTTCCCGGTCTTCCCCTTTCGGTCCCGGCCAATCCCAATTTTTAACAGCAGAATATGCAATGCATTCAAGTGGATATGTAATTCTGATAGATTTTTGCTGCAAAACTTTAACCTTTGAATAGGTTGCAATATCCAGAATTCTGCAAAGTGGCATCATTTTTCATCCCGGTTATCACATTAAATCTTAAATTAATTCTGACGCACTAAGAAAAATCGTTTTCCGGATTTTCTTTCGTTCGATTAGCGTCAATGCATTTCCATTTTTCATTTTTCATGTATCCCCATTAATTTCGTATAATAAACGGGCCACTTCCTTGTCTTGATAATTTAGTCAGGAGATTCTGGTAACAGTGTGGAGCTTCTGCCCGTTTGAATTTTGTATGAAGCGCTGCAGTCGGAAAATGGCCCGACACAACCATCCGGTTCAAGCTGAAGGAACTGAATGAGAGGTTGCTTTCCCGAATAAATTAAATTATAAACCGCTGTAAATTGCCATGCAACCACAGGAAGGTGTTGATGGATTTAATGTTTAAGTGATTTTTCGAAATTTTCATCAGTTGACATTATGTGAAAATATATAGCGCACGTCCATCCGAATGGACGTCCGTTCGAGATTGCTGTCGTTTCGGGACTAAATTAGCGGGTACGTTATTTTTTCCGTCATATAATTCTGTAATTATTATCACGCGAAGAGTAATATCAAAATATTATTCCGTTTCCGAACTGACATCCAGTCCCATTTGTATTCCCATTTGCTTTGCATAATACCGAAGGTCGGGAAACATTAATTATCGCTGAAACTATTCCGTTTTTTACTTGTGTTTTGAGTAGCAAAACGAAACCGAAGAAAGCTGGAAGATTTCCCGTTAAAATCATACTTGATGCAAAAATATTTGGCAAAAACTTTGCAAACTGGCGAAGCACATACCAAAAGGTTGGGATTGTGCTGCACCGTTGCAAGAACCTTTTCGGGAGCGAATCATTTTAAAAATTTTTCATTTAAGATAATGAAAAGTTACAAATATCACGTTTCCGAAGTATTTTAATGGAAACTTTTTCTAAGGTAAAGTGAATGAAAGCCGAAATTTATGTTTCCTAACCCAGTTCGAATCTTAAAAATGGCCTTCGGACATACTTTGATATAAATATTTTCGGGAAAATAAAAAACTATAAAAGAATGAATTTTAAAAGATGTGGAAAAATATAATTTTGAATTATGAAAGCGATATCAAAGGTTACGATGGTTTAAACTTTATATATAGACTTAAAAGACCTTTATTTACATTAAAAACAATTTTTATTGGCCATCATTGATGCTGTATTATCCATAGTTAAAATTTTCAAGCATCATGTAGCTTTTTTTTGTCGTTTTTTTTTTAATTTTTTAATAAAAAAAGTTTTTTTTTCTCATGTTATGAGCTGTGATAATATGCATCCCAGCTTTTAACATGGAGCATAGGTTCACTTAAAATTTCTCATAATTAACTAATACTTTACAAGAGTTTTACATTTAAAATTTTTCCTAACTGATTAAACACGATTTTATTTCGAATGCACAAAGATGGATATTTCCTTCAAACTCTATTGATTTTATTGTTATTCTTCAGTCGCCTACTTTGTTATCCCGGTTTTCATTCCGGCTTTATCCTGGGACAGCGATCCGGGATGCATTCGGGGGAAATCTTCCTTAGTCCTCGATTAAAAAAAGAAAAAGAAAAATCTGCTTATTTAAACACTGTGAAAAACTCCAAAATTATTTTATTTGTTAAGTTCTTCGGATTAAGTTCTTTCAGTTTTTACTTCGATTATGCAAAATATCCGCCTCCAAGTACGTACTCCATGAATGGCCGCATATATATATATTTTTTTTTTTTTTTTAATTTAAGATTGTTATTTTAACCATGTAAATGTTTTTTATGTAATACACTTGAGAATTTGCGAGGTAACGGGGAAATTAACCGCAAAATCTACTCGCCTTTCTAATGATGACTAATATATTATGCCACCTTATCCACGTTATGGAAATAATGTATAAGGTGAATCTTTTGTATAACGATGTACAGTGTCGAAATTCTAAACCAATCCCTAATGTTAACGTCATATTTAGCATACGATTTCATTATGTGTAGGTAATGAAATACTTGTCATATTAATGATCTGTTTGTAATAGTTTTACATGTGAGAATATTTCAGTGTATAAATCTATGATTTTGATTAGGAATTTCGAACTTATACCTTTCGTTATATACCCTATTTTGATGTGGGCGAGAACGCTGGCATATTTTAGAAATGATAATAAAAAAAGTGAGATTTATTGAAAAATAATTAATAAATGGAAAATATATATTTTTTTTTTGTTTAATTTTACCATTTATAGAATATTGGGAAAAGGATGCCGGTAATGTGTATTATCTCGTATCGATTTCGGCTAAATTTGTTATTGCTGACAACATAGTTGGAAACTGATGAATTTTGCATTAGAAAAATTACGTGCACATCGTTTGGTCGGTCCGACAGAGATGATTCTTCTATCGATCTGCGTAATCGGTTTGAACCAGCAATATTCGTTTTTATTTTAAATACTTTAACCTATCTATATAACACCAATTGGAAGAATCACAGTTGTTAGTATTGCACGTTTAATTTATTTAAATGTTAAGCAGAAATACTCTTCCGAGGTTCACTCCCACTTGAGCGATGCTTCCACCATTCAGGGCGTTTGGTTACTCAAGTTTTATTTTCTTCTTTAAAATTTGCATTCGAAAGGAACGCTGCAGGAATGCGTGCGTGCTGTAGGGGGGGGGGATCTTTTTTTGTTCCTCGCATACATCGCGCTTGCATTGAGTTACCAAAATCGATTTGGCAGCAATCCCGCCGCCCGAAATTTGTAAAGGAGCCACAATTATCTATTCCCGGATTTTTTCGTTTCATCGTCTAACAATTGCTCCCTCTCGGCTTTTTTTTTTCATTTTTCCTTATTTTTTTTTTTTTTCGCACGTCGAAAAAGCAGATTTTCGTGGCACGAGAAATTATTTTCCAGGCCAGCTTCAGGACGGAATTCCTCCAACCGAAGGGAAACATTCGGCACAGATCGTGATACCGTTCCTCGCACCATTAAATGCCATCGAAGCCCTCTCCCCCGCTGTCGCTCTGCGCCGGATCGGGAGATTGAGGGCGAGGCTTGACTTGGATTTCGAATTTTGAAAATCCGGGATGGCGTCATCCCCAATTTAGCCTGTGCTTTTCCCGTATCCGAGATGCGGGATTTCGGGATCTGGAAATTCGGGAAACCTTCGGCGGTGATGTGAGCGATCGAAATTTCAATTTCCATTAATTCACCCGTTGTTTTATACATAAATATAAGGTTTTTAAATGACGAAAGCGAATGTCGGCGGGTGGATTTTAATATCTCGAGATTTTACTGTGCATTCTCGATTTTTTTTTTTTTTTCATATCCATTAAAAGTCAGGCGTATTGCAGCAAGTAATGATTCCAGTGGGAACTTACATGTATTGCAGATACGAATCTCAGAGGAAATTATTTAGAGTAGGGATTGAATATGAACCTTAATGTTAAATAATTTTTTTTTTTTTTAATTAAAATATATATTATAAATCATAAGGTATTAATTTTGTATTGATTAAGTTGACATATAAGGGAGACAATAATGATATTTAATTTGGGGACTTTACTTGATATGTTATTCTCGAAATAAACATTTTTATGATATATTGATATATACCATATAGGAGAGAAATATTGCAATTTTAAGTGTGAGATATCAATTTTTAATCTATCTAACTTATGTATTCTTTCTTATTACTAGTTACATATACGTGCCTCCGTTTGTGTAGGATTTTGCAGATCGCATGAGAGAATCTTGTAGCATATACATGTTTTTCAGTCAGAAACCCTTATGATTTTTAAATTATTATTGCGGGATTATTGTAAAAACATATACACTTTTTTTTAAATTCGAGTTTCGTTTGCGATCCAAAATAATATGTAATTAAAGTGTAATGTTTTTACATTTGGTAGTTTTGCCTATAAACAACAACTCTCCTTCTCTTAGATTATTTCTAATTCATGGAGAATGCGAATAAGAGATCTCCCTTTACATATAATAATAAAAAATGATTATATTGAGGTTTCTGAAGGGGACTATACAAGAAATGGTCATACATATATAATATGATTTCTCTTTTTGTGGAGAATAGTCCCTCGGAAAGATCTCTCGGAAAAGGGGATTTTTTTTTAGAGAAATCAAGGGAAGATATGTTTTATCTTAATTATTTTTACCTTTATATTTGCCAAAATTAATTATTTTACAATGACTCCGCGATCTGAGCGCTTCTGCTCTTGAAATGGGTATTCGTGTTAAGCACTGAAAGGTATTATTATAAATATTTTTTCCTGTATAAAATTGCTGTGGGATCTCATTTTTGTTTTTTCGCTTTAGGGTACTGCACAAAAAAGCCCGTTCCATTTCTGGTGTAATGCGTCCTTTGGCATTTTAACCGACCCTTTTTTTTGCCGCCGTTAGCTCTCGGTTAAGGCGCCGTACAAAAAAAGGAAGGAAGGTTGATCGCGATTCAAGAAGGCGATTCCCTCGGGACAAAACCTTAGCTTTGGCACTTCCGGTTGTTATTTTCCTCCTTGTTCCGCAATCGAAAACTATTAAAAATTAAATTTTCTCTTTTTCAAATGGAGCTTCCGCAGTTTTCAAATTATTTATTTAATATTTCAATATTTCATTCTTTTTCTCTTACTTTTTCTTTTTTTTTTTTTTTTCTTCCGGCCGTCATTGTCGCCGAAGGAAGAATCCGGAAAATTGAATCAGATCATTCATTGTGTGGAGGAAAGCAAAAAAAAAAAAAAAAATAAAATGTCAGGGGTCGAGCTTTTTATCCTATTTTCTCTTGTGACGTCATTTTTTTTCCAGATTTTCCAGGCGAAGATCCTTCCCGTTTTTTTTTTTTTTTGCTTTTTCGATTTTTCAGTCTTTTCCTTTTTTTCCCCCCTTTTTCTGCTGCCACTTTCGAACGGTCAATATTTGAAAATTTCCCTTCGGTCGTCGACCGACCGCAAAAACAAAACGCTTTCATGCATTGGGAGCGGTTCGCATGACGTTTTTTCCCTTTTCTACTTTTCGAAACTTTCGCTAACTTTACTTCATTTATCGTGTTATTATTTTCTTCTTTTTTTTTTTTCTTCCGTGCTCTCTTCCCACCCTTCGCTTTTGCTAGCATCGGTTTTGGGGAATGAAATTAAGGGATGAAACGGACCAAAGCGGGCGGAATCTCGCGCCGGGCGGTTTAGTTTCGTCGACTGGCGATGGTTTAATTGCGTTCATCGATGCGCACGACAGCTTGGTGGGAAAATAAAATGAAAAATGTAATGGCTCGATATTGATCTTCTTTGTTGCCTGTCCGAAATTGGTCGCCCTGCAAACCTTCCCCGCGGCAATGCCTTCCAGATATCCCGTAACAATATCGCGCACCGGGAATGGAAGCTTTCCTTCCATCAATCATTGGCGGATTTTTTCAAGTCCTGTGCACTAATCCCGGCTCAAACCTTCGAAAGTAAATCCATTTTTTTTTTTTCCTTACATGATTGATGTTTCTGACTTCCACTGCCTCTGACTGCGATCCATTTTCGCCCGTTTTTCAAATGTTATCTCCATGATTTTCAGCATGTTGGATATTACGAACACTGTTTATCCCATTTCTGGTTTTTCACTTAAACGTTTCAATCATTCGATATTGACGATGTAGGGTTTTCCCGTTTCTTTTTTCTTCAGATTTTGTTCATTCCGGGACGCTTCTCGTGATTGGATAGCCAATTTAAAATTTTTTTCCTTCAAAATGTGTCAAGGGTGACTTCCATGCCAATTCACTTTTGCGCGAGGTTGAAATGGAATAAATCTCTCTCAGATAGTATAAGGGAAACTTCCTGTATTTCACTTCTCGAAACGCTTTGGGAATTTGTTTAACAGGAAATTGTAAAACTGAAGAAAGATTCTGATATTTAATTTAAAAAGGAAAACTGGTAGTTTTTCCTTGGTTTTCCATAGGATTTAAAAATAATTTGGAATGTAATAATGATAGTGCCTTTGATGATCGTCCTCGTTTATTTATTTGTTCACTTTTATATCTCTTTGACATTCATCCAATTCAATGAGCACATATCCAAGAGAATATGTAATATTTTGATAATTTTTACTAATTTTTTTCAACAAGATCGCATTTTTGATGAATGATTTGAAGGATCGTGGATCCTCGTGATCCATTGAACATCATTCGATTCGCTTTTAATAGAACTTTTGCTCGTATATTGTAAACCTATTATAATTACTTTGTAAAATATTTGAAGTTCTCACAAACTTTTATTAAGTAAGTGAAATTTCTTGTGCTGCGAAATTTAATAAGCCAACTGACGAATGTTCATTATTCTCTGCCAGAACTTATATTTATATTTTTAGGTTTATTAAGCTGGAGTTAATATAAAGTTAAAGTGCACCATTAATTTACGTTTCAACTTATTAATGGGTTTTGCTTCGTAGTTTTTTTTAGAAAATTTTTTAAAACCTTCAATTTTTTTTATGATACAATTTGATTCTTCGCTTACAGAACTGCTTAAAAAATTGTTGTCAAATTTATTTCACGATTATAACTTTATATAAGTTGTATAATCACCAAAAGTTGATGGGTTTGGCAGCCAAGAACATTCTTCGGTTTTCATAATAATGCTAATTCTGTGTTATATCTTATGTTAATTGTTCAGTATAAAACCAGAAAAAAATTTTTTAAATTATCTTCCGTAAGTGTTTTAATTAAAGCCAAAATAACTGCATATTTTAAATGTTTTTTAATGTCAATGTGCGTTATCAAAATAAAGTTTTACCACGCTTCTTTAAACTAATTTAGGTTAAATAATTTTGGTATATATCTGTTAATAGCGCTATCATTATGATTAATGAATGTACAGGAATGATTTATGCTTGAAATTTGATGAAGGAAAACCCTTTCGAACTAATAAGATGCAGGGGAAAATTTTTATTTTTTTTTTCTGGTGACTTTTTTAGTACTAATACTTAGTTTTTATGATTTTCGACGCCTAAAACTGCTTTTTTTCTAATGTATCTCTCTCTC
>JAOWBB010006907.1:0-15785 GCA_028565995.1 Ricinus marginatus
CTCTGCACGTTCATACTTGCTATTAAGGTCCACTGATTTTTTTTATAATTATATTTTTCCGCAGTGTTTTGCCTATGATGCCCATCATATCCTCCCATGGCATATATAATGGTACCTAACACTGCAACGCTAACGTAGCATCTGAAATTGTTTAAGAACGTCGTGTGGAGAAGTTTACTTTTTTCTGAAGTTCTGACGGAATGCGACAGATGATTTACCTTCTTGCATTCATCGGTGCCACCTCGTGCCACGTTTTCCGTACGGCATCGAAACATCTACAGCTGTTGAAATAATCCATCCCGTCAAATCCGCCGATGACATAAATGTTGAAATCAACCACTGCTGTGCCGTGATATGCCCTCGGTCCAACAGGGTCAACTTCTTCCACTCTCACCCAACGGTCAGCTCTAGTGTCGTATGTTTCTATGTAACTAGTAGGGCTACCGCCGGACCAGCCTCCAATGGCAAACAGTATATCGTGAGGCACGCGAGGGCGAGCAATTTCGGGAGTGGGAACCTCGCCGTCTTTTTGCGCTATCATTTCTAGATCGTACAGAAATCTGAAAATTAAACATTATTTCAGTAAGAATGGAAGGTGAAACTGATGTCACATCACAGTGGACTGTGGACATTCATTCTTCATACCTCAAAGTTTCTATGATTACGGGTCTGCAGGCTTCATTACGAGCGACATAACGATGATCCTTTACTTTTTCCAAAAAGAATTGCGTCTCGAGTAAACCCAAGCGTATGTTCTTCATTAACTCTACAATATGCGGTTTCCTATTTTCTGTATCGTAATCTATCCATTTGAGCACAGTTTCCCAAACGATTTCCTCACTTTTAACATTCAGTTCATCCGCTCCGATCATGGTTTCAAGTTCCTTTAAAGGAAGCTCAAGAAGCTCCTGACTTTTATTCAATAACTGAGAAAAATTTCTCATAATGTACATCCATGCCTCCTTTTCTAGAGCTGTGCAAAAGTGTTCTCTAGAAACAAAGAAAAAGTCTTGAAATATTTCCAATCTGCCATTTCACCTGTTTAAAAAAAAATTTTCGTCATCAAAGCAGTCACACCAAACTGATGAAGGTGACATATTTAGAGGGATCCTATGAAAATATTTAACCGTAAATGAAAAATGTTTAAGTATATATTTAAATCCATTATTTCAAATTCAGTTGTTGAATTGAAAAAAGTTCTATGGTTTCAATGCAATTATCTTTAAGGATAACATTTCTTCTTAAATTGTATTATTCCAGGTTATTCTGTCAAAATCCACCTGTTCTAAAAAAAAGTAAAGTTGAGTCCCAGCCTGCTTAATATTATTATAATGAATACCAATGTGATTATTTCACAATCACTTTAATTATATTTCTTTCAAATAATTCAATCTAATTTGAATTAATGCTTTTTACAAGAGTTTTAAATTCTTAGTAATTTTACCGATACTTAAATAAGATGTCAGTGCAAGAAATGATTCTTATAGTGATAGTATTGTATTAAATTCAACAATAAAAAAAAATTTTTTTGGGAAAATTTTATTTTTAAATTTATTTTTCTTTTAACATTAATAAATAATAATGAATTACACACTGTACATGTTTTTGAATATTTTTCATTGCGTAAGTCCAAACCTCATTATTCCTCCTGTTCGAGCAATGACTGTTGAGCCTTAATTTCAGAAGTGAATGAGGTTAAGACTCGAAACAAGTTTTTTAAAAGTCTTGTACTTTTTCTAACATATGATGGTGACTTCCCAAACAACATCTTTAGTGTCATCAAGAATATTTGATGATGAAACACTTCTTGACCGTATCATTCAGTTACATTTTCTGTGCTGCTGTCACCGACTCAGGCATAATTCCGACCGGATTCATTTGTAGGTTATCTGAAAATAACCAGTGACTGGTATTCTTTTCTTAAAATTTTCTTAAACAACTTATTAACCGATATGTGGAACTGGATTGTATTGACAGTAGAAAGTAACTATCCGGAGGCGCTATTTGCTTTTTCAGGCATCCTTTAAGCAGTCGGTTTTTACGAAGTTTTCCAACATTCCTAGATTTCTTAATTAGTCGGCAAGATTTAACTTCCATTTCATTCCCATGAAAACTATTATTTCAAACAATTTTTTTTAAAATTCATTTTCAAGAAAAAGAATCTCTCAGACGTGAGCAACTAAACCTAACACTCTTGTATAAGGTCATCCTTGGTCCGCAAAATATTTCGATGGCATTCCTTTGATGGTTGATAAAACAATTCCAAATTCGGATCTTTGTTTAAATCCAAAAACGGGCCTTAAAAGTAAAATTTTAAATTTAACCATGTCTTATGGTTCGTCAATACACAAATCTTTTTTTTCTTCTTCCTTAAGTTCCTATTTCATCTTCCATTTCTTGCCATTTCAATAACATTCGATAAACAAAACAAAACTTATGATGGTTTAAATGAATAATTTTTTTGCATTCTCATTAAAGTTGTGGCACATAAAACGTAAAATTTTTTAAAATAATTTACCCCATAGAAAAGACATTCGAAGCCAAAGCTAGAAAAAACAGGATTTTTCACTGTATTTATACATTTTCAAAATCTTCCAAATTTAATATTGTTAACATTAGTTTTGCAGTGGATGAAGCCATATGAATATTTAAGCTCTAGGTAAAGCAGTTCAAAATAATCCGAAACGTCGCGGGAAACTCGGCTTTGACCTCGAATATCCAATAAAAAGAAAAATTTTAGAAAAATGACGAGTTACCGTTGCAAGTTCTAAGTGCCGGCTTTTATTTTTAATTGAATTGTTTGAGCTCACAACATTAATTTTTAAATAATTCGTACATTTACCATTAAAGTTTTAAATGGGGATTAGGAAATTGCGCAAAAATGTGCTACCCTGAAACAAGTATGAACAAGGAGAAAAACGTCGGATTTTGGAAGGCTCGAAATTCCAGCAAGCTGTACCGGGAAAGATTTCGCTTCGATCAATCTCCAAAATCGAATAAACGAAAACACTTTAAAATGTTCCAACAAATCACGAGAAGTTTTCGGATCGCAGTATATATCAACGCGTCGTTCCTATAGTTAAAGAGAAAAATGTAATCGAAAATTAAGAATAAACGGTTACGATTCGGGACGAAGCACAGAGGTCGAAAACGCAGAAATCGCCGAATGTACAATTATCAGTTCTTGAACGCGCTCTCTGCATCAACAACCGACGCCAATCCGTTTCATTGGACATAAATCAGAGCGGAAATAAGAGAGGTTTTCCTGTAAAAAAAAAGGGGGGGGGGAGACTGGGCCAAAATGATTGGTCGGCACGTGCAAAGAACGGAAAGCGGAAAGCGTTCAGTGTCTGTCGAGAACGATTCTTCTTCGCGGGAGGGGAGGGAGGGGGAGTTTCCCAACATTTGGAAAAAAATAACGAATAAAAATTGCAACTGTCAATTCAATCGCTAAAAGAAAATACTCATTAAATAATAACTGCAGTTTAATGTGAGAAACTGACTAGACAAATAATTCTGCAAAAGTGCCACGAGTAAAGTTATTTCTAAAATGATTATAAAACAGGATAAGCGGTTAATTAAAAAAATTGCATTTAAAAAAAAATCAATGAACTGTCGGAAAAACACAATATCGTATTTAGATTTTTAACTTTGTATAAAAATTTAATACTCTAAATATTTAGAGTTTAATTCACCTCGCGAATCGCATAATTCCAATGCAATTTTCGGGTCTTAAAATACTTTTCAAATATTCACAACAAAGGTTCAGTACTCCAATTACGCATAAATAATCGGCGGTTGTCAGAAGCGTGTAAACATTGCTGGGATTCAGTTCAATAGTGCGTAAATACGCATAATCTATTAGCTTTGACATGGTGTCAGAGTTTACTCCAGGTAACAGTACATCAGTTTTATCTTTATGATGCAATGTAGTAGTAAATAACGCCCTGAAGAGAGAAAAAAATTAGTTTTAGTAAATCGAAATTATTATTTACTTCGAGAGCCAAGACCGAATTTCATATGACGAGCAGATTTACCTGAAGTAGGTGCTGCAGCTGGACAGGATGGCCCTGTGGATGCGGAAGACCCCACCGTCTTCCAGGCGTATGGTTGCATCGCAAAGGAGATTCCTCTGTCGCAAATCATTGAGCGAATTAAGAGCTTGTGCTGACATACATCGACCCCCGTGTTTTGCTTGCGTCAGCAATACCATGGGGTAGGTGGGACCTTCAGACTCTTGAGTTTCCATCATAATTTTTTACCAATTCTTACAGATGATTTAACCAAAATATTTTTCACTTTTTTATTTACCCAATATGCACCGACACGAGAAAATGGTAGGAAAAAAAGGTTTTCTTAATAAAAACTAAGCCAGAAAATAACGGAATAATTTGGATTTAAAAAAAATTAGAATTAGAGTCCGAAAGTTTGTGAAATTCAATGAAATTATTGTGATCAGTATCTACTCATTATATACTCATTGTGCGTTGTTTAACAGCCCCTTGTTTGCGGGTTTGGGCCGAAATTATTTCCGAAATAATTTGTAGCTTGTTTTGGCCGAACGTGGCCAGGGGCCATGACTCACTGTTTTCAATTGACAAGATGGCGACCGTTCAACAATGCGCGTTGCTAATTCCAAACAATTCCCGGAAGGCGGTGGTGGAACGTCGTAAGCAACGAACTCGAGCAAAGCGTTGCAATTTTTGCCATTAATTTGAAAGGCCTTCGCCGATTTGTCATCTTTCTTAATTAAAATCTCCACTTGGGAGATTGTACGAGTCAGGCCGCTGATTGTCTTACGATTTTTGTTTGCAAATAAATTTAACTGATAACGTTGTAAATCACTTCATCTGCTCTCAATTTGAAACGCGACAAAAAATTCCATCGTCATTTGAAAATATTTTTTACGTTATTCGTTACACAGTAGCAGTTCTTGCGTGCCATTTGACGTTCGATTTCCCGGCTGACTACGTTTTTAGAGTCGGATCCCGATTTCCGCTAAAGCCGCTAATAAAACAAAAAAAAAAAAACTGAAAAAAATTTCGATTCCTCGCAAATCCCGGATCGTTTTACAATGCAACTTCCTGAAACGTGCACCGAAAATTTGCATCTCGTTTTCCTCCCACGATCGCGGTAAAAGAATCGAAGTTTGACGGTGATCCGGACGAATATTCGACGATTAGGACCGGGTGACAGCCTCCACGACCAAAACGGAGCGGAGAGACGCAGACGTCCTCTTTCGCGCGCAAGAGCTGCTTCCAGACTTCCGGTTGTCGTGCTCCCGGGGCTTGCAGCTCCCGGGTTCCCTTCCCCGAAGAAGAAGCACAAACAAATCCGAAATGTATTCCTGCGCGTGAAATTTCCACTATCGTCGCAGAAGACAAAAGGAGCCGATAGCGGAGGACTAGGTCATTGTGCGGTTATCAGCGCATACGTAGTCCCAACGGTATTTTCGGACTTACGCGCGGACACGGCCGACAGTTTTCTTCGGGAGTGACTTCAGACGTGCAGATCCCCGAATTTGCAGCTTGAAACAAATTTAGACATGGTTTGTCAGCTTTCGCCGACTTTCTGCCCGAGGGATCGTTTGCGACACGCGTTTTTCACGTGCCCGAAAACACTTAAGTAGCAGGACAAGGGTAAGTATATTCGGGTAATGTACGACGCCTAGGTACGGATTGCATTTGGCACGAGATTGTTCATTTAAAAAAAACCAGTCACTACGCAGATTGCGCAGTTAACACAAGAAATTTTACTTCGCTTACACAAAATTTGTTCGGCTCAGCAGTTGATAGTCCTTTGGTCGGTGCCTCCGAGCAAACGGAGGAGCCAAACCACGGGATAAAGGGTCGCAAGCAACCATTGCAAGGGAGAGCTTTTCGAAATTCCAAACGTAGGTGTTGTAAGAACGTTTCGGAACGAAGAAGCCAAAGATGCTTTCGCTGCTGTTAGGTGAAGCTGACACCCTGTACACGAGGACAGAGAATTTCGTACGTCAATAAGGTCAAGAGTACGATGTAATTTTCCATATCGCTTACTATAATTTATCTTTCCTCGAAAGCGTCGTTCCATTGTTTGCGGAAGGACGCCAATAGCCGTACTCATCGCAAGGGGAATATCAAACAGGATAATAAGAAATGGGGTACCTCGCCGGAGAACAATATCCGGCGGAAACTCAAAGATACCCGCGAATCTCGGTAGGCAGCTCGAAGCGAAGTCTGAACGATTTAACTAAGCTTTGCAAATTCAGCAATTATAGAAATACATGAAAACACTTGGATCCGTGAGAACTCGTAAACGGTGACAGTAATCTATTATCCATTCCCTTTGCAGCGGCGAATTTTTTCCTCTCCGTAAATTTGCGACTTAGCTCGTACGTCAGCGACAGAAGTGAATTTCAAACTTGAAATTTATCAGCAGTCAACCCCCCTCAAAGCGCCACGAAAGAGGCTTCCTCTCGACCGTTGCATCTCGATTTGATAGTGCAGTTGCTCGGTTGCTTGTGTATGCCAAAGGTCGAGCCAAGTGCGAATGCGGGCGGCTTCGGCAATGAATTTTGCAATTTTCCAAAGCGATCTCGAGAGGAGTGTCACGGATCCAATATGGAGCGTTGATAAAAGCGTTCCGAAAGATTTTCCGAAGAAGATAATCAACTGTCCCGCCCAAATCCGTTGTTTTCTCCCGATATTTCCCGTCGTCGATCGCCAGGCGATCGAAATCCGTAAAAAAAGGAAAAGAAAAGCGAATATACCAACGGTGGAGTTTCCGCGTCGATTTAAGTCTTGGGCCCTGATCTAAGTTAAATATATTTGCAGGGAAACGGCACAACCCGAAAAATGGCTTTGGATTTCGCTGCGGGATGCATCGGAGGTACGTAAATTCGAAGCGAGCGGCTGTCGGTCGGGAAAGTTGGAGAAATTAACGGAAACCGGAAATAGCGAAGAGTTTCGTTGCAAGACAACGCGGAGGCGCGAACCTGGGTCGAGGGGCTCCGACGGCATCGGCAGTTTTCCGACGCTTCATTCCTGGTTTTAATCGCCTCTGAATTTTATGTTGTTTCACGGAGACTCATTCGATCCTATTTCTCATGCCCCATTTAACGACATTAACTTCTTGTTTGGAGTAATTAAAACGGGAAACAATCGCAGACGAAGAAATGCTGAAGCACTTCGCAAAGGAACGGAAAACACTTTTCCTTCGCTCACGTGTAATGTACGAGGCAGAAATTACACGGGAAAATGTACAGATGATCGACTCTCACGGAGCTTGCCGTATTTTCTTTTTCTTAAACGTGACGCGATTTTTTTTCTTCCAGGTTGTGCCGGCATAATAGTTGGCCATCCTTTGGATACCGTGAAAGTACGCCTGCAAACTCAAGATAATCGGAAACCGACCTACAGGGGAACCTTCCACTGCTTCAGAAACGTCGTACAAAATGAATCGGTGGGCAGTACGATTTCTGATGTTTTCAATTTGAATCCGGTCGTTTTCGATTCCTGATCGCTGTTTTTCTGAAACCCTTCACAGGTGATGGGCCTTTATAAGGGAATGTCGTCGCCCATGGTCGGCGTCGCCGCCGTCAATGCCATCGTGTTCGGAATTTACGGATGTATATTGAGGAGAGTGCCAGATCCAGAGTCTTTGCCTTCCATCTTCTGGGCGGGAGCCGCGGCAGGTACCGGGAGTGATTTAAGTAAAACTTAATTAACAAAAATCAATTTATTCGGGAATTTCGTGCTTGAATATAATCGCGAACGTTTTAATCTCGGCACCAATTAATGGCGCCTAATTCTGCGGGAGATCGACATTTCAATAGAGGCTGTCATTGAATTTTCAGGCGTTGTCCAGAGTTTCATCTGCAGTCCCATGGAACTGGTAAAGTCTCGCTTGCAAATAAAAACGGAGAGAAGACTGCAGAGCCCGATCGGATGCCTCTCTCGGATCTACAAAACGGAAGGACTTCGAGGGGTATTCAAAGGACTGAACGTGACCATTGTCAGAGAAGGCATCGGATACGGTGTCTACTTTGCCGTTTACCAGTGGTTGACGAGAATGGAGAAACCTGAGGAAATGAGCACTCTTCTCATGCTGTTGGCAGGTGGTACCGCAGGCTCGGCGTCCTGGCTGTCCGTGTATCCCCTCGACGTGGTCAAATCGCGAATTCAGGTCGACGGAGTCGTTGGTACGGTATGGTGGTATATCGTCCACTCTTTATACCTTGAATCACCCTCTGACAAAGTCGGGTTGCGTTGCAGGCGAGAAAATGTACAAAAACTCCCTCGACTGTTTCCTCAAAACTGCCAAACACGAAGGAATTGAATGTTTATTCCGTGGGTTGAGTCCCACATTAGTGAGAGCCTTCCCGACGAATGCTACC
The DNA here is from genome assembly GCA_028565995.1 of Ricinus marginatus. Classification (NCBI taxonomy): domain Eukaryota; kingdom Metazoa; phylum Arthropoda; class Insecta; order Psocodea; family Ricinidae; genus Ricinus; species Ricinus marginatus. Next base: position 8,378 of record JAOWBB010006907.1, read on the forward strand.
ACTTGGGTGGTATTAACGTGGATCATGAGGCTGGCGGAAATACACTCCGAGAAGGAAAACCGTGAAGAGGATCGTACAGTGAAAAATGGAAAATTGAAAGATGACGAAGACATCACGTAGTGGTTCTTTGTCGTTCGCGAGAACAGTAGAAGAATAAAGCTGCGATGATTTATTTATTACATTGCGACAGTAAATTACTCGATAAAACAACGGCAGAATGATGTCTAATAGTGGTCTGTCTCAGGAATATCTTTCTAAAGGTACTTATCCCGTACGCATGTAGTATAAATTTTATGTAGGAAGTAGCATAAACAAAATGCTTAATATTTACCTCGTTTATTTGCATTTGTATGAAAAGAAATGATTATGAAAAACATTTTACTTAAATTACAGTAAAATAATAATTTTTCCTAATAAAGTACAATGTTTAAGTGAACAAATGTAAGCAGCTTAAGCAAATTAAAAAAATAATTTTAAAAATAAAAAATAAATAATTAAATGTAAGCAAAATCTCAAAATTCACCCTAGATTTTAATATAAAACGGCAAAATTCCTTATTTCTGTATGATGCATCAGTAATATTATACTTTTCGTAAATAAATTTTTATAATAATTTTGTAAGTGAATGTACTTTTCAGAAATGTTTTGATGAATATCACGTTACAGGTGTTTGTAAAAAATATTTCCTTTTGCGCTTTAGGTAAGAAAAAAAACCATTTGATCATTTGTTCCTGATACAAAAGTTACAGTTCTCAATTTGATAAATGATGTTTTAATTATGTTATTTACATATTCAGTAAAAAACTATATTTTTAATACTTTTTTCTTCCAGAAAATCATTTTCATTCCAAGATCATAAAAATTATTATTCCTACTTAATAAATCTCTGGTGGAAAATTTTCATAATTTAATTTTCTTCAACTTCATTCATTGTTTAAGTTAATTATTATAACGAAACATATTTCCCAAGTTTATTTTCAGTTTCTGAACTTTGCAGAAAATAAGTCTGAAAATTTTATTCGGGAAACAAAATTTCATTTGCCAGGGGCTTCATCAAAACCGAAAGGGAAGGAAATTTTCCTGAATTTAATAATTATGGTTAATCCAAAGTCATTCTTTCTGGTAATCATTTAACGGAGATAAATTTCGTTTTCATAATTATAACAGAGAAACAGAGGGCACCGTATATGTGGAACTTTTTCGTGTAGTAGTCACAACTTAGTAGCTTCCAAAATTTTTTACTTTTACCTCAAGTATAATTATTTTTCAAATATTATTTTTTTTTTAATGAAAATTTATGCGTTAATCAAGCATGAGGTCACCGGCATGCTACATTTTTAAAATTTCATTTTAATTATGTCTCAACTCAACGTGTAGGATATCGGCGTCAGGCCGTTATACGTTGAAGAATTCTACGTAATTGAAAAGCAGATATAAAATGTAAATATTTTCAAATAAAAAAAAAACTTTCCTGTGGAAAAATAGAAATGAACATGTGAAACATGGTACAAATAAAATTTAATTTAATTTTGTAATAGCGTTAAATAATTAATGCAAGTTAAAGCATTGTGATAAGTGAAGCATAATGGAGGATCATAAAATCTTGCAATTTCATTGGATATGCAAAGGAAAATTATATAACTGTTAAAAAAAGGCAAAAACTGTAAAATTAAATTTACACTGAAATTCGCCTTGATAAAAAGTACATTTAACGGCCCGAATTTAACGTCCACTAAAATCTTAAGCATAGGAATAAATTCTAAATATTTTAATGATTCTGCAAAACTATTAAGATAACATACATATATATTACGAAGGCTAAATTTTCTCTCTCACTGATTTACCGTGGTATAAACGCATCGGGAAGAGAAGAAAAATCGGAAATGTGTCATCAGTTTTGGATAGCACATCAGGAATTTGAGTCCCATCTATCATGCGCAGCTATGAAAAATCAAGCGGAGCAAGTGTCGTTCATCTCTAAAACGCCGTCTTTACTCGTATATATCCGCGTATTTAGACTGAAATAACAAGTTTTGAAAAGCCATTTTCGTAGGTGATCGAAAGTACATCAGAATGAAGCAGGTCAAAAGGTTTCGCAGGAGAATTTAAAGGACTAAAGGTGAAAGAGGAATTTTATATTTATATATTTTTTATATTTTTTCAGCCAGTTTCTTAGTCTCTAGCTGTCATCTCGAAGCCCATGTTAGCTGTATTCGTTTGGGATTTAATTCACATCCCAGAGGTAATTTTCTTTCTTTTTTTTTTTTTTTTCCTTTTTCCGATTTAATTTGAGCTTTTGAAGATTTGCATAGACTTGCAAGATTTTTCGGGTTCGAAATGTGAAACGTTCAAAAATGGTTGATTTTTTCCTGCATTTGCCCGCACATAGCGCGTTACGACAATTGCCGTGTCTGAAATGGGCTTTGCAGACGTCGTCATGGAAGAACCAACTGCGGCGCATTGGGTTAGCCGCAGCCCAAAATGAAAATAAAAGAAAGGAAATTCCTCCTCTTAGCCTCTCCTCTCTCTAAGCTCTCGGTTCCTATTATAAAAATCCACTGCCGTCGGTGCCGATGCCTTTTTTAAGAGAAAAATAAGTTGATTATGAAATTTAAAGCGACGCTTTTATATTTAAATATTTTAACGCGTCGGAAATAAAAGAAACTCAATCTCTCATAAATGCAGTATATAAATACGTGTATGATACATGTGCTGTTATAACACATGCGTGATGCAGGTGGCATCGAAATCTTTTTTAGGCGTTTCCATTCGTAAGAAGTGTCGGCATCAGCAAGGCAGTCCTCACAAAAACCAATTTCGAGCCTTTTGCCATTTTTTCACCCGATACTTAATGGCAAAACATTCAGGTTCAAACCGAATGCCCGTTCAAATGATTGACAAGTCCTTAGCAAATGCCCGAAACGGGCCCGTGAATTAAGTCAGAACCGAGAATTAGGATCGTCTATTTAGAAAAATGAGAGGACTTCTCCATTTAATCGACATCATGCAGTCGGATCTTACGAAATAATCTCGGTTCGTACTTAATCCCATTTTAGATTTATGATTCGCCTGAAAACAAACCGCTGACAAATATCACCACTTTATGGAGCATGTGCGGCACGGATTCGCCCGCCGCTCCGAATGGTAAGGAAAATGTTGCTCGGTGATAGTGCAAATGCACGGGAGCGCCTCTAATCGTGAAAACCGCCAATTACCACGCAGCCGAAGAGCTTTCATTTGCTCGAAGTACGCAGAATCCTTCTATTAAAGCTGCGTAAGAAGCTTTCGCGATTTTAGTTAATTCTGCTGCGGCATAAAATGAGGAATATTTCAAAATATAAAACGGTGTTACTTATATGAAGCAAATGTTTTCTCGACGTACGATCGACGTCCGAGTGAGTGCTTTTTTCGGTTCGCGGGACAACCATGTCCCTCCTCTCGATTGACTGGCATCACGTTTCGCCAACTGTGTTCGCATACGTTCAGCCCTGAAGCCTCGACCGATGAACCCGTGACATGTCTTCGAAGGATTTTCAAAGCTCCGGGAAAGACGGAGCCCAATTCCGTCTGACTCAGCTGAATCTCATGGGCGAATCTCCGTCTCCGGAATTCATACAGGACGAGGAATCCGCATCCACTTGTCCCCTGCTCACTCCGGGTTCGGCATCTCCTTCGGACGCGAATTCGCTGGCGGTGTCCCTCGAGCAGAAGATGCTTCTCGAGGGGAAGTCCCCTTTCCCGGACCTCATCCAGGACGAAGACGTAGCTTTGCTGGCTCCTTCGCCCCTGAACGCCTGCTACTCCATCGACACTTTGAGAGGTAAGCTGAGAAAAAACCAAAGCTCGTCGTTCGAAAGCACCTTCTTTGCCGTGACCGCGAAAATAATGTTTAATTTCAGGTTTGCAGTACGAACGTCAGGGCACTCCTTCGAGTATGGATACGGAAATGACGAGGATATCCCAAACCATAAACGACGGAGAGCTTCGATATGCCGAGCTTCAGCCGGACATTTTGGAAAACGGAAACGTTTTGGCCGGAGGTAAAGTGATCCACGTCTGGAAGCTTCCCTAAGAACTCGCGTTAGGTTGCTTTGAGTGACGAAAACAAAAGCGGAAAATCTTCAGTCTGTACGTTCCCATTCGGCGCATCAACACTGGCGTTCATAGTGGAACAACATTTGTGCATTGCAGGTAGCTGCAATGAGAAATATAAGCCCAGAGATAGCGGACCAATCGATGTTTTGGATTCTTCCGCGTCGTCCAGCAGTTTCGCTCTGCAAGAAAGCAACCCGTGCTCAAATTTTTTATCCAATCGTCTGTATCAAGAGCTGAACAAGGACAAGTTTAACGACGTAACCACTTTCAGCACTCAGGTACGTGCGATAAAAATCCCTCAGTTGAAAACCTTAGAAGAGCTTAGGTCGCGTATGACGATGTTTAAATATAAATATGGTGGTGCGGAAGGCCAGAAGCTTTTGGTTCGATGTGTGGGACATTAAAGAGTTATTATTGATCGCAATTTGGCAACGGAATAGGTCACGATAAAGTTCGACACAATCAAAAGTGATTAAGCTCGAAATTGCGCCGAAAGCTTTTCGTTTCTCCCAATTGCCGGAGCTTGTTCGCCGACACGTTCATTATGCATCAGTAAGCTAAATGTGGAAGAGAAAAAAAAGTCCTCTTCTTGTGTAATATTACGAAAAATTGCTCAGCTTTTCATTTTTAGAATCATAAATGAAAAATATCAAAGTTTCCATATGAATATTTAATGTCTGCGAACTGGTAATATTAATTCCATCTGACGGTGAGATTCCTGGGTTCCGTTCACTTTATGTTTATTTCATAATGATCGGATGTGTACCGCTTGTTACAGGAAAGCTGCTGCAAACAAAACGATGGATTCGATCTGAATGGCCACAAGATACCTCCGAATTGTACCTTCCTGTCGTGGAATTGGCCGGTCATCAGGAAATCCTGCTTCTGGAGCGTCATTTCCCTGATGATAGCTTGCTTTTGCGTTGTTGTGGGTATCATAGCGACGATACCCCGTCGCTGTTATCCGCCCCATCGCTGGTATCAAGGCTCCGTCTTCTACGAAATATTTCCCGCCAGCTTTCAGGACAGTGATCACGATGGCATAGGCGACCTGAGAGGAATGGCCTTGCGCGTGGAATACCTCTCCAGGCTCGGAATAAGTGCCATTCGACTAAACTCCATATTTCCATCGAACCACTATCCCGAAGGCTTCGAACACATCGTTAACCTTACTCAAGTGGAAAAGTCGCTCGGCAGCATGAAAGATTTTAATTATTTGCAAGCCGTGATGAAGAACAGAAACATATCCATCATTTTGGATTTACCTATCTACCCGCTGGTGAAAGACCTGTCCGAAGCTAAAGTAACTTCACAGCGCAAAAACGGAAGGAAAGACATAACGGACAAAATAAGCCACGTCGTCAGCAATCACCGGTCGCACAGACTGGCCGAGAACGAAACCGCATATCCCGGAACGAGACACCTCAAGAGAGATGAATTCGACGGAACGGGAAAACTGCTGATTCCGTACATAGACGGAGGCATAGCCGGCCTCATGAAGTACACGTCGGAGCACCTCAATTCCATTTCCCAAACACTCGTCGTCGAAGCCCTTCGTTTCTGGTTCGATAACGGAGTCGACGGGATTTACATCAAGGGCCTCGAACATTACGTAAAGGACCCAAAATTCTTGACGGAACTCAAAAAGTGGAAGGAAGTCAAAGAGAGTTACGGTAACGAGAGGGAAAGCAAAATGCTCATGTGCGATTACAGGGTTTTGGAAATGGCAGTCGACGAGGAGACGATCGAGACCGTCTTGAAAACGATGGATCTGTTGGATGTGCATTTGGATTTGACGAACGGCACGTCCCACATAAAGCACGAGGTGAACAAATACAGACTGAGCAGAATTTACGACAGTCGAGACTATTCCTGGCTGCACTGGAACATCGGGAACGTGGGTACGAGGCGACTGTCGACGAGAGTGGAAAACAACGTGGGTGCCATTCTCTTCGAGCTGCTCCTCCCGGGAACGGTTTCCATATTTTACGGGGACGAGATAGGTTTGCAGGAAATAGCCGATCCTCATGCGGACCATCGCGACATCAAGCACGTCCATCAACTCGCTCCGATGAAATGGAGCAAAAACGGCACGGGATTCACGAGGAACGACATCCTTCCGTGGCTGCCCTTTGCGAAGGCCTACAGAAATTCAGAAGTACTGCAAAAGATTATATACAACGTCACCCTTCTTCGAAAGGATTCGCCGAGCATATATATGAGTTCGGTGTGGAAGGAAAACGAGAACCTATCGAATCATGCATTTCGATACATCGATCAAAATCTTATAATTTTGGAGAGATCGTACCCTCGGCGGAAGTCCTTTGCCGTCGTGTTCAATATCGGTGGAACCGACGTTGAAAAGGACCTTTCCAGAATTTATTACGGCGGTGAGCTCGTGGAAGACGTAAGGGGGACAAACGGTGTCTATCTAACGTTTAATGAGTTAAAATTAGGCGCCGGAGAATCTTTCATTTTTAAACTAGATACATGAATAAAAAATTATTGTTACCTTTAAATATCAATTTAATATTTTTCTTTTTTGGCGCTTTTCCTCAACCACCCTTCGAATTCTTCCTTTTGATGCCACCTTTTAAATTTCACCACAATTATTCATTGTTTCTTTGCTTGCAAACGGTGAAAGTAAAATATTTAATTCTCTGTTAAAATTTCGCAAAATCATTGTATTTTCTTTTACAAAAAGTCGCTTTGCTCGGAAAATATGGAGAAATTCTAGAGCATAAAACGTTACAATAAAAATTTTTTCAGTAAGGATTTCATTTAACGTTTTAGTAGAAAAATAATATGTTTTTCAAAAAAAATAAATTTACATTATATGGTTTAAAAAAATTTAACGGATTTGAAAACGACGTTCGTTTTCGATTGGAGAATTTTTTTTTTCGAAACTTAAATTAGTTTCCGATTAATCGCTTCCAACTGGACGGCCGACCCGAATCTTGAAAAAAAAAAAGTTATTCAATTTTTACAAATTAATCGGTGGGAAGACTGGAATATTATTAAAAACTGTAAAAACATCGACTTCCAAACACTTTTCTCTCAATGAAAATTTTTTTTTCTTCAAAACATTCTTATTTTCATGTTGGCAGCACTTACGGCAGCTGATTCCGAGAACTCGAAGGACGGTTAAAAAAAAATATTTTTCCGCTTCCAACATCACGGAGTAGTTAACAACAGATTCAAATTAAAAATAGTCAAATAAATCGTTTGGATTAAAAAAAATAAAGAAAAATATTAACCAATAACTGTAATAAAGTTTTTTTATAAGTTGAACGAAACGAATTTATATAAAAAG
>JAOWBB010006908.1:0-15756 GCA_028565995.1 Ricinus marginatus
CCCATCTGGGGCCTACACTCCCGCGCCCCCTTCCGTTAATTCCCGATGGGGAGCGGAAGAACTCCACCGACATACGGTTGTACCGATGGTCGACGCAGGCGGCGCAGCCACAGGCGCTGCGGGCCTACGCCGGCCGCGTTTCCCGGAGACAACCTCCGACCAGGAAGGCTGCGATGATGGGTGGGGAATGGCGGGGCGGGGGGGTTTCTTCTTTTTGGAGGATTTCCTCCCTCCCTGGGCCATAGGGTTGCCACCAGAGCCCCCCGACCCCTTTTTGGCCCGAGAGGGTGGGGCACTCACCCCCGATGAAGCCCTCTTGGGCCGCATCGGCGGCGGGGGAGGAGCGGAACTCTTTTTTTGGAGAATGCTCTTCTTCTTTTGAGGGGGCTTTTTTTCATTCGTGGTTGCCACTGAAGAAGATGAAGAAGATGTTGGGGGACTCCCGGGTGACGATGGGACTGCTGGCTCTGGTCGGGAGGGGAGAACTTTCTTCTCCACCTCAGCCAGCCGAAGCTTCAACTCCTCCACTTCCCCCGACAATCGCCGATTTTCCCTGGCAAGTTCTTCCGCCTGGGCGTAGATGTTAGATCGCTCCCTGAGCACCGCAGATACAGCCCGCAAGCGAGCCGCACTGCCCCGTAATTGCGCTACTTTCGCGCCCTGTAAACAACTGGCGCATGTTGCCACCCCCTCAATGGCCGCAGCGCCAGCCGTTAGCTCCTCCACCAGATCGGACAGAGGACGCGAGACCAGCTCCCCCCTAACCGCTTCGACCTCCTGGTCCCCCTTGCTGAGGACCTTCCGGAGAGCGTCGCGGGACAGGGGAGGGTCCCCGCCCCCCACTCGGGTCAGTGGACGCCTCAATTTGGCCCCTCCCAGGGATGCCCCTGATCGGGATGGTCAGGATAACATGATCCCCGGAAGAGGATCATCAGCGATCGCCGATGTACGAGACGGGCCGCTCGCTGGCAACGGACCCGTCCCCGCCTCCTTGAATGTCGGGTTGCCCCCCCAGAATCCGTGGGGCAGCTCACTGCCCCAGCGGTGAGAGGGAATTCAGGGCCAGAGCTCCTACCCCCCCTTGGTATTGTTTTCAATGTTTTCTTCGACATATTTATTAATTAACTCCTACACCTTCATCACACTCTTCTCAGCTGCACGATCACCCGATCTCGGATAGGAGATCACGCAAGGGAGCGGAGATCGGAAGCCAGATCTCCCCCCTGTATAGGCCCAAGCGAAACCGCCCCGCCTACTGCTGTGGTAGGCGTTCGTAGCGCAGCTAAGGCGGCCCGCCGCTACCCCAGCCATAGGATCCCGCGCAGCTGAGTCCCCTCACTTCGTCAAAGTGGTGTGGCACTGAGGGATGGGCTCGTACCTTCTGGCCGTGTTCGCTGATGTCATTATCAGTGTATCGTCGCGAAGCATATCACCTGAGTTCCGGGTGGGAAATCGCTCCTCATGAGAGTCGCATATGCTACATTTCATCTCCCTCATGGCCTCTTCGAACCCCGATTCCCTCTTGCTAATGACCTTTCGAAGGGCATCGCGGGAAAAAGGAGGACGCCTGCCCCGGTCCGAGCCGGCAGACGCTTTTGTTTTGCCCCTTCTTGGGATATCCCTTGACGGGAGGAGACCGGACTTCCTGGGGGCTCACTTCAGAACCTAGCGATGGCATTATAAGACATAGGGCTCCCGAGGCGTCGCTTGTGAAGCAGGTGGAGAGTAGAGTCCTCCCCGCTCTGCATCGCAACTCTTTCGTCAGCGATCACCTAAGAACTAGACGGGCCTCTCCCTGGCAAAGAGCCCGCCTCCGCCTTCTGAGATGCCAGGTTGTACTCCCAGAATATGTGGGGCAGTCCACTGCCGTAGCGGTGGACGGGGATTGAAAGCCCGATGCCCCTCTTTGGCATCATTGATCATTAAATTATTGGCCATAATTTAAAACTCCTCGCAGCCACGCTTTTACCTACCGGCCGCGGATAGTAAGCCTTGCATGGAAGTGGAGACCGGAATTTGGCTCTCCCCCTTATACAGGCCCCGCCCGATACGACAATTAACTAGGCGAGAGAGGCAAGGATAGAAAAACCTTCATAAGCAACGCACCACAGGTTCTACGACGAAGCCCTGAGGAACGCAACCGGATGAACCGGAAGAGTCCGGATACAGCACCCATCGTCCGCGGAAGTGATTGGCTCGCAAATACCCGGGAACCCGATGGCGACCGTGTCCCTCGTATACCGCTCGCCATGGCACGGTGTTGAACGCGTTTGCAATGTCGAAGAAGCGATGAGACCGCTCGGAGAGAGAGCTCCCGAAGCTGACGTCCTTCGCGAAACCCGAATCTAAGTCTCCGAGAGCGCACAATTGGCCTCCGACAGATGTGCTGTCAAGCAGACGAGAATTATCCTTTCGAATAATTTCTGGACCTAGCCCAACAAGCATATCGTCCTGTATTCGCTTGCCTCGTCGCTTGACCAACCAGGCTTCCGGAGAAGCACTAGGCGAAATGCCTTCCAGCTCCGCGGAAACCGCCGTTCGCGGGACAAGTATCAAAGTTGCTCTTAAGTAGATCTCTGAGCACCTCTTCAGATGGTAGAGCTCGAATAGGCAACTCATCGAGGCAATTTTCATCGGGCAATGCAATTATCATCAGCACTCATCCGGGGAAATGCCTCATCCGTCTTTCAGCCCGACGCAAGCGGAGCGGGAAGTTGTCCCGAACACCATATCTTTTCAGCTCCGAACTCTCGCAAGAGAATCCTCGCCCGATGAAGGTGGGAACAGGCTGCCTGCGCACGCTCTAAAAGAGCATAAGCGCCATCGTGAGGGATGTATGGATCTCTTACTGAGATTCTCAATACATTAGAAATAATCTAGAAAGAAGGGATCTTCATATAGCAATTCTACTCTTATAAATTGAATTCTTCTCTCTCAGAGAATTCTTGAAGATAAGGACAGTTCCAAAGGCGCCGGGCACGATTCGTCGCAGCACGAAGGTGAGCGAGACCGACCCAACAGTAATAAACAGCGGGCCTCCTAAGCGCCGCCAACTGCACCTTGTTGTTTAGGATCCACATCCTGATTCTTCTGTCCGTACGAATAAGGCTTCTCGCGGCTCGGTCCTCTTTTTGGGTCAGGAGGGGAAATGCTTTTATGCATCCCCTTCGGCCCTATCGAAGGGAAGTATGAGATTCTTCAGAGATCTACCCTTCCTCACTTTAAATGTCGCAACGCACTCCCAACTCGGGAATCCAAAACTAGCATTATTTCCGAGGTAGAGTTGAAAGTGTACAGTGGAAAAGCAAAATGAAGAAATGAGAGGTTGAAAGTGTACACCTCTCATTCCTTCATTTTGCTTTTCCACAAAGTTTCCGGGCGCACTTTTTCTTGGCAAAAATAAGACAAATAAAGAATACTACACTGAGAAGAAACAAATCTAAAAAGTAATCCTAAAACTAAAACATGATTGCTTACGAAAGAATCACTGCCATTTGATTTTAAACCTTCCCTTCATTGTGTCTTTCACTAAACCTAATGTTAATATTTGTCCTACTATGTGCAACGCATTATTCTTCAGAGTGAGGGAGGGATTCCAAATTCTTCTTTTCCTTTTCGTCCTTTTCTTTTCTATGAATGATCGCCCGAGCAAAATCCTCCATATCTTTTCAATTCTTCTGCGATCGCAACATCGCCCGCAATTCCCGCAACAGGGGCAGAGATGATGGTTAAATCTCAGGGGCTCGTCCTCTGTTTTCCTGTTTTGGCGAGGAAGCTCCCGAAGGAACCGTGATCTGTCAGCAATTGTGTTTAACTCAAGGGTCAGCGATCGATGCTTCCGGTTTTTCCAGTCCTCACTTAGCTCCACTGCTTCTGATGTTCCCCACTTATATCTTGTTTTCGCCGAAACCAATCATTCCACTCTTCTCTTGCCGCATGACTTTTTCTTCTTTAACTTCTTTCCTCGACTTACTTTCCTTTCCAACTTCATTCATCTACTGACAAATGGGCGATGCCATACAGGAGCCAAGGCCCTTGTATCGCTAGCAGATGGTCCTAGGGAAAACCCGAACCGCTTAAGTGGCTTGTTAGGGGATGCATAGCGCCCCACGACCAGGAATGCCCCCCCAAGTGGCAGTCACGAAGCCCTTACTCCTCTCGACCTGGTTCATTGGAGGAAGGCTTCGCAACCCCCGTGGTAAGCCGAAGAGCGGCCAACGTGTCCGTCTCATCGACGAATCTATCGCCGCGACCGGGAAACGGAGCCGACGACCGCACACAGAACGCACTTGAACGGCTCCTTGCACGAAGCCATTCTATGTGCTAAACCGCTGCTAAGTCTGCTGCGATTAGTGTGAAGGGACATCGCTGCCTTATGTGGCCCGTACGAAGAGCCGACTCTCGACTCGCGCCGAAACCCACCCCACGAGTACCTCCCTTGTGAGACTACTCATGCCGCTGCGTCTTCGGATAACTTCACCCAGGCGAGCGTCATTTGCCAGTCAAGAAGCTGAGGAGCACTTGGTTTCCGCCAGGTAAACCAGACATAAAGTTTACATGTGTATTTCAAATAATAATTTCTTGCTCGTTAATAAATTAATTCTATCCGTAGACTGCAGATGACTTTACATGAAAGTAAACTTACAGGAGATCTGGAAAGTTTTAAATGTGAGAGAAACTCAATAATAAAGAATTGGCCATATATATATATATATGAAATAAAATAGTGCTTAATTTGATATTCTGTAAAAAAAATTTTTTGTTCTGTTTTCATTAATGTCATCATGTGTACATACCGTATTTATATATATATGTAGATGTTGATAAAAGTTTTAAAACATTTATACAGATATTTAAATATTTTTCTTTTTTTATATAATCTTCATGCGTACTCATGAATTGATATGTAACATTTCATATGAACACTGTAACTCAATTCAAATATTTCGTTATTTGGAAGAATGTGTATCTTGCTAATGACAATGATAAAATTAATCTATTTATTTAATGAAAGATATCATAAATGGTTAATTCTTGTGTTATTTTCATTTTAAAAAAAATTGTATCATGCCGTAGATTGATAAAAAATAAATATATTCAAATGCCGATGTTTTGAGGATATTTATGACGTCATTCATTGAAATCTCAGCCCGTTCCTGAACAGTTTGATATATTAAAAAAAGTGAAAAATTTTCTTATTATTTGTTATTAAGATTTTCATTTTTTAATTATTATTAATATTATTGTTATTAAACATATATTTATTTCGAGGATTTATATTATTTATATATACATAATATTCACTTACATATTTATATGTTACAATTTAATTCAGAACTTATACAAAGGTTTTGTGTTCCACACCTAAGCGCCTCATTTGTGTTAACTCCTATATTTCACTCCCTTCTTATTATCTTTATCGATTATTCTAATTTAATGAAAAAAAATCCTGAAACTCACAACAAAATGAAAACAATATTCAAAAGTCGGCATGTATGTATTTTTAAAACTAACAATAATAAAAGTGAACCTAATATATCTTCATGATATGCCTCAAGGATTAAAATAAGTATTATTTTCCTTCACTTTTGATGTTATTTAATTTTTTTTCATGCTCTCTTAAATCATTATTATTGAACTTGAAAAAAATTTTAATCTTGCAAAAGGTTTTAAAATCTTTTAGATTTTACCATGATATTTACAATCAGTTTTATTTTATATTTTTCAAAATTTTCTTAATTAATTAAAAAAATGTGTTATTTAGCATTAAACATTTACTACCGGATAATAATTTTTTATTATGTTAATAACTTTATAGAAAAAACCTGTTTTCATTTTTTCTAAGAAAAACTGTTTTTGTTAAAGACTGAAAATTAAAATAACAAATAATGTGATGAAAAATTAATATAAATGCAAATATTCTTTAAAAAAAGATTATTTTAAACCGCACGATTATTTATTAAAAAACTGTCAAGAAAATGTTAAAACCATTGGCATTGAATTGTGATTCAGGATTGAAATCAAGAAAAAAATTTTTTTACTTCTTCATTGTGTAATTTTATGCTATTCTCATCCTAAAATAAATTTATTATAAGAATCAAAGAGTAATATTGATATTTAGCTAATTCTTTTTTTCATTCTGCAAAATCTAATGTTGCAAATCAATTTTTGATTCAAAAAGTATGTACGGTTTAATGTTCGCAGAATTTAACTTGATTCAGTATTCATAGTAATTAATATATATGGAATATCATAGCTGTGATGTAATCCTATACTATTATTCTTTATGTGTAACATTTTTTTAATTCTAAGCACAATTCTAAATGAAATTATACACTTTTTTTTCATTTAATCTTACAAAATTTTAATTTAAAATCACAATTCCATCATTAACATTAATTAATCCTATTATCACGGAAAAATTTAGGTAAATAAATAGCGACCTAAGGTGTGCGCTGAGACTAATTCCAAGTTTTTAAATACTACTACCATTTGAATTTCCATTAAAATAAATATTGACATTTTCTTTCTTTTTTCCTTCGATTACTGAACCTGAATAGTGTAAATCTTGACTTTCAAATAAATAGACATTATAAAGTATATATTATATATATGAATTTAAAAACAATTGTGTTTATATAAATATGATTTCATAACATTCAATCATAGTTTTGCATTTATTTAGCATAATAAAGTTGTACTAATGTACTGACTTATAAATTTGCATTTTAGTATTATATACTATACGTTAGATTTAACATTTTAGTATTCCTGCAAGCGTGAGAAACTTAATATAAAGTAATCTGTATTCCGCATTCTTATTTCTTAAATGTAACCAAAATAAACTAACGAACATCAATAGCAGTTATAATTTATATAGGAACAAATATATGTATTTAATGATATGTATCAATAAGCATATAAGTTTAAAGACAAGGATTTTCGCCTTGTATATGGATTGCAAATTTACACATAAGTAATTACATATTAATATCTTTGATTTGATTATATCAAAACTGATGTTCATTGTGAACGCAATTTTTGCATAATTACTTGCGTATAAGAAACCTCCTTTAAACACGTTTCACTGTTTGTAATTGGTAACCAATTTTTTAAACAATTAATTACCCTAATATGTATATTTAAATGATTCAGCATGTTTAAATCCAATTATCAATTTGAACATAACACTTTTTGTTTCAATAACATTTATGATTAATAATAACGATCGAAATTTTTCAATTAAATATAAAAAGTAACAATTCATGCGATTAGTCGCTTATATTTTTAAGAAATGCAATTCTTCAAACAGGGAAGATTTGCCGTTTATTTTAAGTCACATATTGTTCATAAATAGGCTACCGCTGTTTCGCACTAATTTTATGATTTAATTTTCAATATGTATTGAATAAGAAATAATTATAAAAATATAACTGAGCAAGACCATATTTTTTAATCAATAAATTTCGGCATTCGCTCAGGGCCTAAGCTTCAATTATATAGATCTAAAATGATCTGAATAATATCGTCAGTTTCTTTTATTAATAATTTATATTAAAATAATTTAATTTTTTTTCTTTTACTAATTTACTAATTATGATGTGAACCTTAACAATGCTGAAATCGAGAATGCTCCATCTCATGCAGCTTTATTGTAATAATCGAGCTTCGGATTCCCTTAATTCTTTATGATTAATATGATTATATGAAAGTAGTTAGACAAATAATTTTCGATTTTAATTTTGTTAGATTACATTATAATGATGGATTTTTTGTTAGAATAACGTATTATTTTAATAAATATCTCCCTTATTCTTTTTTTTTTACCACACAAATCAAGTGTTCCTTGTGAAATTTTTGCGTATACAAATCAAATAATTTAAATATCGCCTAATTTAACCACGAGAAATTGTTTTTACTCTAAATAGTTTAAAATATTTTACCTTTAAAATACATGTAATCGAAAAATAGTGAATAAAATTTTTTAAAACCTATTTTACCATGCACTTTCAGTTCTGCTCCTTGTGGGAACCTCAGCCAGAAATTTGGAGTCTTCGCTGCATGATGAGAGTATTTCGCGGTATAACTTAAAATGTCTGCGGATTTTTTCATCCTCAGCCTTACTTTGATAGTCATACACATCTTTGTCGTTATAACTTATGTATGGGTAACTTTTGCGTTTTATATCATAATCGTGTGAATTTTCCTGCACGCCTTGTTGCGTGTCATCTGATTCCACCGGTGCGAAATTATTTAGGTTGCCGTGCTGTCGAAACGGATTCACTCCTCCTCCTGGAAGGCAATATTTCATTATTTCCGAAACTTTTTCGTAAGAAGCATCATTTTCATTTGTAGTAATTCTCACCTCCCATTTGTCCCGGTATACCCAAATTGCCGTCACTTGTTTGATATGTTGCTCCGTAACTGTTCTGATCTTGATTAGCTAGATCGTGAAGACGGGTGCTGGACAAAGCTCTTGGAATCGGATTGCTTGGAACCCCGTGGGGAGCTAGATGGGATGTTTCTTCAGCAACCTGCAAAAGTGAATCACATTAGTCACACATTTAAGAATTAAAATCATTCACGATTAAAAATCACATTGTCATACATTTATAGAATTATAGCGTAAGGGCGTGGATGCTCACCTGATGGGGATCTTCTGTGGGAGGAAGATCAGAAATGAAACCGACATCTTTATGGTAAAAATTAATAAAGATGAATGCTGCAAGAACAATGGCACAGCTGAAGCCATACCCTCTGAAAGTGCTCGTACTTCCTGTATGAAAATTATAAAATTTTTAAATATTGATTTTATTTTGGAAAAGGTTCAAAATTTTAATGGTTAATATGAAGTTACCGCAATAATTTACGAAAATTCCACCGATGACAGCTCCACAACCTCGACCTAGCCCGTGATGAATACCTTGCAGTACACCTTGGGCCGAAGATCGCAATTGCTGAGGCGTGTTGTGAGCTATGTAAGAACAACATGCTGCCCACACTGCGGCATGGGTAATACCTTTGGAGATAAATATAAGAAATTTAATTTCAGGTCTTGAATTTTTTAAGATCTTTAGAGGCATTCACCGTAATGGTTTTCGTATGGGCAGGTGAAATTTCAAATATTCTCAGAGCATTCTTCAATCAAATACAATACGCTAAAAACATACTTTTTCTCAAGAAACATAATTTTGACTCAGTTCCTTAAAAATACATTTTTGCTAAGATTCGTGTAATAAATATAATAATTAATTGTATTATACTTAATTTAGAGACTATGCTGCGTTTAACATAAAATAAATATTACATATTATAATAAATTTTACTGGATAAAAATTATTTTCCACAAAATTTTATTTCAAATACAAATTATCTCAGAATGGAAAAATAGTCTGCTGTAAGTTATAAAAAAAGCACACAAAACTGTAATTCATGAATCATGTTTAACAGAACATATCTATTAAAGAGCAATTATTAATATAATTTATAATAATTAATTTTTTCAAGTACCATTGTTTATTAACATATACCTTGCATAAATTCGAACGGTAACACCCACCAAGGATTGGTCAACCAAGATATGTACAAAAACCGAATAACATTTCCTATTAGTCCGAGACACAGTACTTTGACATGTCCCATTTGCGTGATCAATCGAAAACTAAAGAAATAAGCGAAAATTTCTGATATGTGGTTAATAACAGAGGCAACACCAAATAAAGTTGGAGAGCCTCCATAGTCCTGTGAAAAATAAGAAGATTTAAAATTTAATTTAACCGAAAAAGAAAATATTTTCAGTGATTTTTAGGAATAATGTCTAATGTTAACATTAAAACATAAAAATTACCTGAAGGTGCCAGAAGAGAAATGTGAAAATCAGACCAATGCCAAAACCCATGAACCAAGCTACGAAAAGGAAAGAGATGCATTTTAGATTCTTGAACTGTTTCAGGACAGTGATCCATTCCGGCATTTCTCTGGTGGTTTGGGCAAACATTTTCGTCTAAAAACAATCAGACTATTTGCATCTCTATATAGCAGAAAAGAATCTAAAAAATGTTCAGTTTCTCTTCCAAAAAAATAAATGTACAAGCACCAAGCCGTTCGTCGAACCTTCAGTAATACAATTCATTAGGAAAAGTTTAAAGTAGCCAGCTACGTATAATTTAATTTTATACGTAAAGTTATCGAATGTAATAAAAAAAAATAATCAAACCTGTCCTATATTCGGCGGAGGCTGAGGCAGATTTACGCTTGGATTATTTAAATTTGGAAGTCCCAGTTGCTGACCGAGTTGATTTTGCAATTCGTCCTCAACGCTGGGTGGCATCGGAGGTTTCTCGGTTTCAGGCTCCGGCGCGGGATCGTATTTGAAATTGATCTGCGTCGCAGTGATTAAAGCCGCTCCCATCAAAACACTAAATGTTGCGAAGCAAATAGTGTAATTTTTCTCCATCGGTAAAGGACCGCAGGGATGATCTGGGAACGAGGTGGAATGGTCCAGCGCAATTCCGACAAAGAACATGGCGACACCCCAACCCAGGGACCCAAACATCCTCTGGTGTCCGTAACGATCCGCGTCTTCCCCGAGGATCGTGATCACAGCCGAATCCGCAAGCGTTATTGCCGGCGCGCTGAAAAACTCCCCGATTATGACCAACAGCAAGAGCAGGAAGAATGCCTTCTGAATGTCCTGTAAGAACGACAGGAATGCTCAATCTCCTACCCGCTTGTGCGTTCCAGCGACGAATTTCCTAATTTTAATGAAATTTTGATCGTAAAATGTCTGACTTTCGGAAAGCAAACCCCCGTATTTGATGCTTCCCAATATTCCGGACGGTGCTTGAGAGCACGTCGCCGAACACTGATGCTTTCGGAATCCCTACCTGAGTTCTGTAAACTATCGAACTAAAAGACGGCGTCACCAAATACTTGTGCTCCTTCTCGTTGTAGTTTGAGATGAAAAGCTGCACTTCTAAAGGAGATTTTCCAGCATCCGGTCTCACGTAGCGTTTCTCTATGGTGTGCATTCCGGGTGCAATGTCGAAATCGAAATCAAATCTGTCGTAAATCGCTTCCCTTTTGCCCACTCTCGGTCTGAGAACTTCTGGAGTTCGAAGAGTGTATTCGGTGCTGTTCTTTCTTTCCACGCACGATGTCGCCGGAGGTTGTATGAATCCCAGCGGCAAAGTAAACAAAATCCAACATCCCAGTGAAGTCAAAAGCAGGGTTTTGCCTTTCTGCCATCTGAAATTGATGAAGGAGAATGGGAATTGCGCATTTTGAAAAATAAAAGGGTAAGACTTTCGTGAAAATTACCTGTCAGCGTAACTTCCCCAAAAAGGAGCCGACAGAAATTCGATGAAGGGCCTGGAGCCGATGAGCAATCCGCACTGTCCGGCATTCATGCCCATTTGCTTAAAATACACCCCCATTAAAGGAAATAAAGAGCCAAAAGCCGAATAAAAAAAGAAGTAAAATGTCTTAACCATTAACAGTTCCTGATCCACTTCACCAAATATGTATTCGAGAACATCCGATTTACCCCGGATTTTGTGGGTGGCATCTTTAGCCGGACCGTACTTCTCGGGGTCGACCTCTCCCATCTCGGATGGATCGACTTTTGGTCTGACTCCGGGCATGGTTGCCTCCGGTGGTTTTTGAATGAAGCCGCCGCCGATGGAATCGCCTCTTTGCTGATCATAAGCATCATATTCGTATCTATTCATCGTTTCCAGACGGAAAGTGACACTAACAACCGACTTAAACTTAAAATATTTTGTAAAATTTTCTGACAATCAACATTCCAAAACGTAAAAACGTCCCCGAAAACCCGGAATTTGCATTCGTCTTTCTTAATGCAATATTTTCAGAGCGAATCGATAGCAAAATGTGAAACAATGCGCGTGACTCCTCCAGACTCGAAGTAATCAATATTAATACATTTGCGCTCGTTTCAAAGCTTTTGGGCTTTCTGCGATCGGAACTGCGCACAATCCTGGGGCCTTTACCTGAGATCCGTCAGCGAGCAAAATCGGATTTTGAATAATTCTCGATCCCGATTCCCAATCTCTTTTACCTGTAACCCGCTGCGGTTCTGGAATAATCTTCGTAAATGTAATTTAGCCTCCGAGTTGAAACTGCCTCTCGAACGCTGAGTTCACGCTGCATTTTGACACTGAAAAAATTAGAGTTGCTCCTGAATTGACTTGGCCGTTTCCGATCCTATAAAAAATATATAAAATTTTAACATTATTTTCGAAACTTTAAAGCAGTTGCCTTCTCTTCTGTTCTTTAATTAATTTCCCACCTCTTACACATAAGAACATTTTGCTACTTCGTTTGAAAGTTTTTATATTGCGATTAAAATTTAAATTCGAATGTTTGTTGCATTCAAATTCCACCTTCATGTCGAATCCATCCACTACCCGAATAAGGTTTTTATAATTTTTGTTTCCTCATTTATGATTCTCTTAATTGTTTCTTTTTATCGCCGTTTATATGTTCAAAATTTAACTTCGCCATATGAAAATTCACAGTTTGTTAATATTTTTCAGTTACAAACTAAAAAATGGTAAAATATTTTACTCGAATTTGCGTTATTCGGCTGATAGAAAGTTGGCAATGTTCTAAATCATAAAAAGTTTTCTGATTTTATACTTGAAAAAGATTATTTCGTTATTATTACTAATGTTTGCTTTAATTTGATGTGCCTGCTGGAATCTGTTTCTCTTCGTGACATGTCGTTCATTGGTTGGTTGCGACTCTGGAAAACGCAGTTCCGATCTCTTCGGAGACGCTTCTTCGGCGAATGCCGCGAATGAATAAGATTTGGGAGCTGCCAATCCGGAAAGTTCGGTGCATTTCGATGTGGCTAATACTTTTGACTCCCTGCTGTGGCGACCGGAATATCTCGCTCGTCACAGGGTTTTTGCCCATTTGCGAGCCGTGATCACGGATCTCCCGTGCATCGCCACGCTGGTTCTTTATGGCGAACGGCAATCGGAGGCGATGTCCCCAGAGGCGGATTCCCGGACAAATGCATCATCCAGGACATCTCCTTATCCGCGGCTCTCTCGCCCTGTGTATCGGTCTGGTTGTTTTTCTCTTTTCTTTTGCGGAAAACACAACGATGATTGTTTCGGTCGAAGATCGGGAGTCAGACTTATCGACGGTCGAATGCGGAGTCTGAACTGCCTCCAACGCTTCAAAGGCAGAAACCGTTGATAGCACCGACGTTTCATCTCATTTCGGATTCGCCCCCTGGTCGATTGCATTCTCCTTGGATTGAGCAGATCCTGATTCAAAGGGGACAGTGTGGTGGATTCGCGAAGAAGAGGAGAACTATGAAAACTGAACATTTCGGTTAGGTTGGGTTTTTCATCTCATTCCGAAAGCTCGGCGAATTGATCGTTGGTCAGTGCTTGAAAACAGAATCCCAAGCACGGAAAATGGAGCTCCTGAGCCCGTGGCGCAAACCTGTAGGTGCTGTGAGAGACGAAAAAGTTGCGGATCGGCTTCAAGTGCAAAAGAATTACCGACCAGAACTTGGTGATCTTCGAAGGTGTGTCCACTTGGCTTGTTTTAGACGGGGCAAAACCGACCCTACCGTTATGGGTTCGAAAATAGCAAATGTAATAGAAATCAGCCACATGAAAAAGCAGTTCAAATAGTTAACTGTTATATTCTAATTATTAATAAGTAAGTTTAGGGAAAGTATTAAAAAAAATGTACTTTATTATCAACAATCTGCATGAATTAATAATCATAATTTATAATAGACCAAATTAATTTTAAGTAAAATTGATTTATAAATATGTGATTAATTGAATATTCACACTGTTTTATTTAAATTAAGGAATTTTGCAAGGAATGTTTGGGATTTTTTAGTTTGTTACTCTAAGAGTAAAACAAAAAAAATTTGGAGTATCATAGTTTTAAAAATCAATATAGCTTAATAATTTATTGCTGTACCACATTATCTACCATGATGCTCGAGATTGTATAAAACCTAATATCAACAAGTCAATCTCATTTGCCAACTATCGACATTGAGAGATTAAAGTCTAGAAAATAAGTTTCAGCAACATAAGTGACATGAATACGACACGTTAATAAGCAGGAGTTTGCAAATGAGTGAACAAGAATTGAAATCCATACAGATTCATAAAAATTATTTATGATATAAATATATTAAATGAAAAACAAATCGTTTTTATTCGTTTGTTTAAAAGTACTAAACAATACGGGTGAAATAGCGAGACACTCGTACACTTTTATGATTGCAAAATTTCTTTCATAGTAAGGATTAGAAGTGTTGAACAAATTCAAATTGGAGCCAATCAAAGAACGTCTTTCAATTACAAGGTGACTCGGGTACAGCAACTATCCTAGGAATCAATAAATATTATTCTTGAAGCAGGCGGTGGATTTCGTTTACGGGCTACTTTTTAGGTTAATTTACGTGCAACTTTTTTCTGTTTTAAAAAATAAATTAGGCCATGTGAAGATTTAACGCTACTACTAGATATGTTCAATTAAGTGTGGCTATTTGTTCATTTGTACAATTAAAATGATGGCACTATCAAAAAAGGAAGCAGAAGAACTCAAACCCTACCTGGACAAAACTGTGCAAAAATTTCTCGGTTTTAACGAGCCTTCTTTAGTTTCCACCGCACTGAACTGCCTCTCGTCGGGCTATGATAAAATCAAGACAGCAAAAACTTTGTCATCTTTGTTGGATGAATCTCAAGCAACAAAGCTCACGGAGAGAATATTTGACATTCTCGACAACATTAGAAATTCTGGTAAAACACTCAAAAGAAGCAGAGATTCATATGATAAAGTTGATGAAATGGTGAAGAAAGCAAAGACCAATGATGAAGCTCCAAAATCCCAAGTTCTTGGAATTACAGGGACTTTAACTGCTATGCAGGTATATTTTAAGTTACATTTGATTTCTGCAAGGAATTTTCATCATTCTGACAGTTCCTTAAGTCTTAAATAGTGGGGGCAAAAAAATGAAACGAGCCAAATATAGATAAAAAGATGTTTCTTCATTCTTTGTCTTCAGAAATTCATATCTTGACACTATTGCAAAATTATGTAAAATTAAATTTTCCAATAATTGTAATATAAAGTAAAAAAAATGAGTTATATAAAATGAAAAAAACATCATATATTTATTTTATAGAAAAATGATGTTTTATAGAAACAAGAAAAATGAATCACAAAACATAACTAAAATTACTAAACTCTCCCATACATTAAATTTAGATGACTAAAAAAACCAGTTATTAATATCATTAAACATATTGCTCATTTTTTCACATTTCCATTCAAATTACCTATTTCTTACATTAGATTCATTATGATTGCTATTCCAATTGTGATGTCATTCTGATATACATTTTCAACATGATAAAAATTAAATGATAACAAGATATAAATATATATCTATATTTATTGTCACTTTTTGTTATAAAATGAATAAGAACAACATTTTTCATAACGCTTTAAATTTCAGATTAAAGAAATGATGGCCAATGCACAAAAAATGATTGAAGAAAGAAAACGAGCCCTTGCAATGAAAATTGCAGCACCATCAAATTCCAGCAACAATGCCAAATCAATAAAAATTTTAGGAACACCACCAATTAGACAACCATCAATAGGACTGTTACAAAATGATAAGACTAGTAGAATTATGCAGCTTCAGGTTACTGTTATTTTGAATTATTTATTTTTAAGATATTT
>JAOWBB010006909.1:0-15755 GCA_028565995.1 Ricinus marginatus
CCCCCCCCCATCTCCCGCCTCCTTCCCTTTCCGGAGTAGTTAACGATGAAGGAAAAAGGTGATAAATTGGCGACAAAATTCGCGAAAAAAAAAGTATCGTCCGACTGATAAATCGAAAGTGCAAGGTCCGAAACCCGGATTCACAGTCTGATATTTCGATGCGAATAACGCTTTTTAATCGATGCCCGCGTTATGTAAAATTTCATACTTTAACGAGTGTCGCGCTAATTTTTGTACGCACATTATTAAAATTGCCGATACGGCCAGTGCAAATTTGCGAAAATTAAGGAAACGGAAAGGTTGTAAAAAAAAAAAAAAATAAAAATGAAAATAAAAATAAAACCCAACCCCTTTTTCTTTCTCCTCGCAGTTTTCCCGACGTCCGACTGGAGCGCGCCCCCGGGTCCCATGCAGGGCGGATTTTGCCGCGTCGAAGTTTGCGGTGCCTTTCCGGACGTGCAAACGCCGGAAGCGGTCAACTCTCCCGGTCGTCCGCGCGGGAATTCGATGCCGATCTTCGCCTTCGCCGCTGTCGCACGTTTTCGGTCGGCCGCTGAGATGTCCGTGCGCGAATAACGAATCCCGGTCGAAAACTTTCGGAGGCCTCGAGAAAGTGTCTTGCAGTTCGAAAGTTTCCACCGAAACGGGAAATCCCAGCTCATGCCCGACCGGTCTCGGTTGCAAACGAGTAACGATAAAAATCAGTCAAATATTTATGTTAATGAATGATTGAAAAATAAGTTGCCTGCGAATTTCTTAAGCTACCTAATTTTGGAACGTTTGAAGGGGCAATGGATCTCGTTTTAACCAGTCCGCATCGCGATATTATAACTTGATCTTCTTTCCTGAATGATAAAATTGATTTCTGGTTCAGACGCACACGTACATTTTACGTGTTAAACGACGCTGCGTTTCGCTGTTCGAACGGGGGCCAGCAGACTTTTGGCCAAAAACGTGTTGAATGCTTGGCCGGCGACCAAGGGCGCCTTACTTGGAGCTCGGACGAACCGGATTGAGCTCCGACAGCGGCAACTCGGACACGTTCGCGGTGCTGTTGATTGTTGTCGCCTCCTTTCGTCCGCGTAAATTTCCGATTTCTCAGTTTTTACCGTTAGACCGTCGGCGGGATTTAGCATTTGCCGACCCCCGACTTGGGATTTAGCATTAATTTAAAATTTCGGTTCTCGTTTGATATGTTAAAATTTATTTTTGCACGATACATGCGTCCGATGTACTCTTTGGCCCCGTTGATCTCGTTTTGCGTTTAAGTCTTCGGTGTTAATAAAAACGTATGTGTATCTTGACAAAGCTGGGAATGCCTTCCTGGATAGTTTTTGCTGATCATGTTTTGCTCCGTCGTTAAATTTTGAAATCCTTGGTTTGAACTCGAAAAATTTACACAAATTTAACGCTTCCTAAAGAAATGTTACAGAGTGTTGACACATTAAATATCAGGTCAGCTACGTTCGTTGGGAAACGCAACCTAATTGATTATTTATTAAATTGTGACTTATAAGAAATTACTGTGAATTAATAATGTAAAATTAAGAAATTTTACTTGCATTTTTAACAAAAGAATTTCGCATTTTGGCCGTAAATCGAACCGATATTACATTAGGTGTGGGTACAGATATAAATAATTCATTTTTATGTTAATTGGCAGCTTACCCGCAATGTGTCGGTACTCTACCGAGATGTAATGTATTCCTTTAAATAAGAAATGCAGTAACGAAAAAAACGGATACTTCAGAAGTGATGTGCAAAATAGTTAGTGACAATATATGTACAAATATTGTAAAATAAGGAGAGTGTTGTCAGGGTCACGTGAAATGTCAAATTTTACAGTTGTCGACTTCACTATCATCAAATTCGTTTCTTCAGTTAGCTCCTATTTTTCACGAATATACCACAACATACATAAATGTGTTCTCCGGCACTGAAGAGGAGAGAGCGTACTCTATCACACGAATGCATTTGTATTTCAAAAGAATTTTTTTCTTTCTTTCTTTTCTTTTTTTTTTTTTTTAATACGAATATTTTCAGTGAATAACTTTAGTGTCTTTTTATGTGGAAAACAGAATTTGGCCTTAATTCCGTTTTCTTCAGTTATTTAGTCGCCAAGAATGAGTTCTTATGGTGAGGGAATGGAATTATGCTATTGAAATTGATTTCTTTTCCCTTTTTTCCACGTTTTCATTTTTTTTTTTCGTTCCATAATTGATTAAGCAAATTAAATTTCGTGCCGAAAGGTGAAATTGTTATTGGTATTATTGCCGATTAGTAAAATGTTAAAAATTGAAATTTATTTGCTTTCGATTGAGGTATCTTTTTGATTTTGAATAACCAAGCCGTGCTATCAGTGCTTTAATAAAAGAGAATACGATAGGAGTTTTTTAAGGAAAGAGTTAATGAACTTGTATGACCTTAAGTTTAACTTGTTGAGCATGAGAACAGCCTTGTCTCCAGAGGACTAATTTCGTCATTTTCTCTTTCATTGATGAGGAATTTGTTACTTTTTTTTTTTTACACGTCAAAAAGCTGTATGAATTAAAGCCTGATTGGAGAACAGATTTGATAATGAAGGGACTCCAGAAACATTTGAAAAATTTGGTATCCCAAATTATTTTATGTCAATCATTTAATGAGAGCAATTTATTTGCTTTATAATAAAGATTTCATTTAAAAATGTGTAAAATTTAATTTAGTGAATTTATTTTTAATATAAATTTTTGATATTGAATTTTTAGGTTTAAAAATAACAGGATTTTTCGATATTTCCGGGCTTCTTCGCTTTAGCCTCAAATACTGTAAATATAAATATCGTTGATGCATTGAACTGAAACGTATCTTTAGATTGCTTTTTATTAGGAGTACATTCTTTTTAATCGCAACTAAATTTTCTCATGAATGTTAATTATTAATTTTAATTTTCTGCATTGTATTTTGATTTTTAAACTTCAGATATTTAATCACCGGTTTCTTTTGTTGAGCATTAATGTTTTTTAAAAGCTTTTCCATGTGATGTTCGTCCCTGATAATAAGAAAGTAGAGTTGTTAATAACGTAAGAAAGAAGTTCAAATAAGAATATTGCTATTTCTCTATGTAAATTCATTTTAAAGTATTTTTTTTTCCCGTTTATTTATTATCCAAATATCTGTTGCGCGCCGAATCGAAAGTACTAAATTATTTTATTAAAGTGTAATGATTAAGTAAGTTTTTCATATAAGACAGTGGGTTATTTTAGTTTGAAGATTAAGGTGCAAATTAAATTTTTTTCTTAAATTAATTACAAAAGAGAACCAAAATATAAGTACTCGGTATATTAAACTTGTTCCAATTTAAAATAATTTTCTTAAGCCAATCATTATTTTTGCCGGATACTATTATTTTAAAGGCAAAAAGCATCCTTCTTTGTGATATTAATGCCAATGACTATAAAAATTTCTTTTAAGGGCCAAAGATTTTTTTCTAGCATCGAAAGTTTATTAACCATACCAATATTGGTGTACTCCCTTCACATACCATTAAATCGATTGGCATTTTATTAACAATTTGAACAGATCAATCATGTTAGATATATTTGCCGCAGTATATAAATTGTTATTCATCTTTGATTGCATCTTACCAGGACCTGTTACAAAGTTCCGTACTGCATTTTTCTTTTCCTTTTTTATTTTTTTTTTTTTATACATTAAAATAACAATCATATTTTCCAATCGTCTGAGAATACGTTCAGGTTCCATAATTGCATCACAATCACTTATCCTTTGATGTTCAGTCATTCAAAACATATATTTTAAATCTATATGTGAAATTATTTTAGGCCATTTTTTTCCTATATAAGTGCAAGAAATTTAACTTTAAGTTAAATTAAGCATGAAAAAATATTATTTTATATATATTTAAAAGTATGATGCGAGCTGAAAAAAGATTTATCTCTTATAAATTTCCTGTTGATTTTATCTTTGGTGAAACAACTATATATTGAATTATTCATCTCTCTGCTTGAAATGAACTGGAGCCGCTTTTTATATAACAGTCGATGTTAACCGGAAATTCTATTAATATTGGTCTTTAGGAAATAATTAAATATCTTTTTAATAATTTGAAGAAATATAATTTCAACCTATATTTAAAGGGAGTAATTATTGAATGTTAGTAATTAAATATTACGCGTTATATTATAGTTAATGATTGTGGATTATTATTCTTACAAGGATGCAATACATCATATTTTGATCTGAGTTAATAGTTAGCTCCAGGAATATAGTTTTCCGCCCTTCAATTTGTTAATCGTAATTTCAATAGCATTTAACTTTTTTTTTTTTTTTTTTTTGAAATCAAGTTTTTGGAAGAAGTTTGTGCATTAATTTTAAAATATTTATAGATTTATCCGTTTTATAATACAGAAATAAAACTCAGACATTGTATTTTATAAAATATAAAAAATTTAAATCAGATATTTTAGATTTATGATGAATTTTTGTTCTAAAACAGAATATATTCTACAATTATATTTAACGATATACATAAAACATTTATAGAATTCACACACACATCCACATTATGTATGTATATCTTTCCGTTTGGTTGTTTTTATTCCTTGGCCCTTTAATTATTTCATAATTCTTAAACAATAAAATAAATATTAAAGACAAGAGGCAGTTCAGTAACTCTTACATTTTAAACATTTTTCACTTCTGTTATTCATGTTCAAAACCTTGTTTTTCATTTTCTTATCCTGCCTTCATGGAAAATTGTATTAATATAAATGAAGAAAAGAAACGATTTTTCGAAACGAAAAAATTTAAATTTTTAAAAAGCAAAATAACATTTTTTTCCTTTTTTTTCCTTCTTTTTTTTAAAAAAAATATGATTTTTTAATCTTTAGTAAATGAAATTTTTACGTTATTTCTGATGTGATATTTGCAAATTTTTCAAAAGTACCATTTACGAAGAGTGGACTACACGGAGAAATATCCCAAATGTGTCAATGGAACCGGTCGTTTATTTTCAATCCGGGGCTACGCCCTCAAAGAATTGAGAAAGGAAATTAATTATCAGAATGAATAATATTAGAATTATGAAGTTAAAAAATTGGTGGAGTGAAAAAACTAATCTGGTTTTATATTTTTTGCATAGTATATAACTTGAAGTAATGAGAATTCTTCCACTTGCAGAATAATTCAGGTTATATATAATACGTGCAATAGGATTTCCGGTGTTTTATAGCCGAAGGACATTCTTCCTACAATTTTCCACGCAAAGTCTATGAGCTGATATTGAGGCATGATTTTTCTACATATTCATAATCTTAAAGATTTTAATTTCTTTTTAAAATATCATATAAATATTGTTGTAACAATTAAAATAAATAACTAAGTTAGTTAAAAAATTTGTCTGTTTCGGCTTTGAATACAAATCGTATAAATTCACCATTGGATTGATTTAAAATTATTAAATAGAAAGCAAGTTTCCATTGATTTATTTATATTTCGAATCCTAATTATTTGCCTGTTTTTTGGGCGTGTTACCTTTAATAGGGAAAATTCGTTCAGGGTTTTGTTGTAATTTCTTTGCTGTAGTCGTAAGACCTGATTAAAATTGTACCTGCAATTCATATTCAAATGGCAACTGAAATTTGGTTTTATACCTTCATTGGTTTTTTTTCCAGATCTTTGTGCTCTTCTCCAATTATCTTTTTTTTTTCTTTTTTCATACATGTTTTATGTTACCTTTGTACTTTCTCAAGAGCAAAAAGAACTTTTCGAAAGCCTGAGCAAGGACTTAGAAACTTGACTTTTTTTTTTTGCATCCGATTCAGTGTATCACTTTTTTTAGTTTTCCTTATCAGAAGATTAGGCATATGATGTAATGACAATGATTTTGTAAATATTTGGTCATATTTTATTCTGAAACAGGAAATTAATCGAATTGTCATAATTCGCTAGAGCACAGTCGTTTAATAATCTTTTGACATATTGTTCGAAAACAATAACTGTATTTATTCTGATTGAATGTTTTCGGAGTGAGTTATGGTTTCACTTCATACTGAAGAAAAAAACAATTTTTCTCAATTTTCCTATCCTGCAAGGATTTTTTCTTGTCCCCCATGCAAGTGCACACGACAGAATTCAAAGCCCTTAAATAGCATCACACATTGTTTCCAACGTCGGTTAGGAGTTATAACTGTGACGCGGCAGCAATGTGATTTTCAAAGCATTCTCACTTTTTATCAAAGGTTACAATTGCGAAAGAATCGGATATTAGGCGGAAGTTCGCTTAAAATCCTGAAAAAGCAGAATAAATCAGTTTTATGTGAAAATTCGCTCACGGACTAATTTCAACGATGAAAAGAATTAAAGATTTAGTTTTTTTTTCTTTTAACTGCATCAAACTCGGAAAATTCAGTTAATTATCCAGTCTTTTATAAGGAAAACATACGAATCCCATAAAGCAGACTTAAACAAAAATTATGTCTAATTAGCAAGTGTACCGGAATTGAAGTGCGTTTTAATTAATGCTTCATTTGCCGTTTTTCAGTTTACACAAGCGTTGAATTCCTACAGACGACACGACAGACGGATACTGCTGACAGAACCTTGATCAGATGGCATGTAATAACTGTGATGTTACTTGAAGGGAAAGTTTAAGGAAGCGAATTTTCATGTTTTCCCGCAATGGAACAAGGCTGCAGTATTTCACGAGTTTTTTGTCTATTTTGCTTAAAATAGAAAAATTTATAATTTTGACTATTCATGAAATTTTTTATTTGAAGTGCTGCACTCAATTTACTTTTTTTGATATTTGAACTGAGATTATGATTTTTTTTTTTAAATCAGAAACGAACCCCAAAGCAACTTTTAAAGATCGTGACCGCTCTTCAAGTTGTTCATGTTCCGCTGTACGTGATTTAAACAATTTTCTGCTTCAGCTTTATAATTGATTATATTTATATACATATACACACATATATATATCCATTTTTTGACAGTTCCTTGAAGAATTTCTGTGCAAGAAATATATCATCTTATATATATATATATATATTTTGTTAAACCTTTAATTTATCAGATTGCTTTTCCAAACGATTAATAATGGGACATTAATTTGTTACTAAAAGTTGTCTAATGTGTTAAGCTTTTCGTTCTTCTGTCGTAACATAGCTTGGGAAATAGCTGAGTGTTTTTTTTAAGGACGGGTTGAATTGTTTAATTTTTTTTTTATTCACTCATGTTATTATAAATGTTAGGTCTGCCTGTGTCATGGACTAGTAAGTCCACGTTGAATGCTTTTTTTCTCCGTGTGCAAAAATAATTGTAAATTGTTAGCTTAATTAACTTTGATTTTTTGATTTTGTATTTCTCCTTTAGATAGTTATGGCATGCCTTTTTATGTAAACCTAGCTAAAATATTAAACTATTCCCGTGGAAAATCGCAAGATAAATTATTTCATAATATGAATTTAATTTTTTCCCGGCAATGATGGTATAAATTTTTTAAGAATTTATACATTAAAAAAACTCGTGTTCACAAATCGATAATAGACAAGTGATTAATATTTTAATTTTCATCAAATTTTCTTGTTCTCATATCTTTCTTTTTATATTTAACTTCGTAGTCATTTTTCTTGCCGCGCCATTTATCTTCTCAACCTGAGCGAAAGAAAAGTGTAAAGCAGTCAAGATTTGTTAGAAATCCAGTTATTTTTTTTTTTCCTCACAATCCCACTTGATGTTTCTACATTTAAGATTCAAATGGATTCGTTTTGGCTCTCAAG
This sequence comes from Ricinus marginatus, assembly GCA_028565995.1. Taxonomy (NCBI): domain Eukaryota; kingdom Metazoa; phylum Arthropoda; class Insecta; order Psocodea; family Ricinidae; genus Ricinus; species Ricinus marginatus. Next base: position 7,782 of record JAOWBB010006909.1, read on the forward strand.
AGATGTATTTTATTGAGTAACATTTGAAGTTTTGCATTCAAGTTTGCCTCTATTATATTTTGAGTTGCCGGAAAATAACATTTTTTTGTGTGTCAAACGATCGCGATATATATTAAGAACATATGTTACTTTGACAATAACCTTTATTAATGAATGATTATTTGAATGAAAAATATTATTTATTTAAGAAATGCTAATATTTTCTTTTTATCTTTTGTTGTTCAGTTCATCATTTGCATTTACATCGCTTTTGTAAGCGATCTTAGATCCAAAGATTAGCGCAAAATGATTTGGGTTTTTCCTTCAAAGGAACGAGAACAAAGATTTTTAAAGCTTTTTAATTATCTGGCTATTGATTTAAGTCGAGAAATTGGTTTTTCTTATTTTGACGCTCTCATTCAATAAAAAAAAATAAATAAATAAAAATATAAAATGAAATAAAAACGTTTTATTTTTTTTAAAATGATATATTTATCTACAGTGTAATGTTCTTTTGTATTCATAAGGCTCTGCATTTGCAACTGGAATTATCGCGTACTTTTTGTCATAAATGTTTCATAATAGTCGTTGATAACCAAAACGAGTTATTTATTATTCATATTTACTTTTTATATATTATATATATATATGTATTTGTCAAGTTTGCCAGAAATTACAATCAATATTTCAGAAGGTACATGTATGTTAATTTCTTCGCATTCATGTTTCATCACGAAAGTCCCATCTCTTCTCCTGCATTGTATTTCGAGGCATGTTTTATACCTGAATCGCGGCGTTTGATTTTCAATTTTTATTCCTTCTCTTCTAGTTTAATAACAAAAAATGCCTATAAAAAAATTTTTTTATTTTCCACAACACTGTTACAGTTACTATTTATCCGTGGAAAGCAAGAAATTTTCTTTTTCCCTGGTTTGAAACTCTAATTGTCTTTTCCGCCTTAATGATTTACATTTTCCGTTTATTTTGAGATGATTTTTTTTTTGTGTGTGTGTTATTTTATGAAGAATCATCATGTAAATGCAAAAGGGAATTGCATGTTTTACAATTTTCACGTCTGGCACAAAAGAAACCTCTGCCGCTACCTTTAATTTACGTAATTTTTATTAGCAGGCCTTAAATAAATTTTCGTTCTACATATCCGTAATAATATATCATAAATCAGTTTTAATGATGTAAATAATTTTTCGCAGTCGGTTAAATGTTCTAATTTTAATTTTTTCATACGTTTTAGTAGTATTTCGTCGGGCATGATTATCCAGTACTTATCAGCACTAAAAAAAGTTGGAATTTTTAAAAGCTAGGTTTTTTCGTTCACACGTGTCTTATTTTATTTTACGTGTTTTAATTCTATTTCAAAGCATACGGAAACATGTTAGAGAGATCGGAAAATATTAGAGCATTTATGTTTCTGAAGAAAATTTTCGGTGTGGGTGCGAAGGGTACCACAAAATTTTCAATAGCAAAATTTCTCTTGCAAAAATGGAGAAACCCATTGCGCAATATCAAGTAATTTCATTGATTTGAACTTTCGGACATTTTCTGGGTGTGACGCTGGCAGTCTGGATGCAGATCGCATCTTGAAAGGACTTATAACATTTTCATATAAATATATATATATATATATAATAAATATTTTATATATATATATATTTTATGGTTTTTAATTACTTTTTTTAATTTTAAATATGTAAGTATCTTCGTATTGTAAATTGAATATAGTGGCAATGAAAAATTCATATCTTTTCAACACTGGATTTACATTTTAGTATTGTCATTTGTGTTACTTGTAAATTCAAGCTTTTCCAGTCTGACAATTGATTGACCGTTACGCATTTATCAAAATTAATCAGCTTTTTTTGGCAATTGCTTTTTATGTTCACGGTATAGTAATAGTAATTAGCGCTACAAAGCTACTGATATTACATTTAGATGTTTATTTTCGTAATTAGGTTTTAAATGCCTGTTCGGTTACCTGTTAACAGCCACTTTTGCTTCCATAATGATATTGCACAACCGGAGGCAATAGCAATTTATTTCTTTATTTTAGAAAGATAAATATTTGATAATGTGTATGATTTTTTGGATAGTGTCCTAATGCTTTAAGATTTTCGGATCTGGTACTTTTTTTTTTTTGCAATCTTTAGAAAGTTGTAGTACATTTTAAGAGCCACAAATTTAACATATCCTTTACCCTCCTTTTCAAATGCTTCTCGTGTGATTCGTACATTAAATTTTACTTCCATGAATTTTCCTTTTTCTTTTCTTTTTTTTTCACTTTGTACTTTTGCACTGTGAAATAGTGAAATGCTCAAAATTAAATAACCGAATACAATTTTCACCCATTATTAAGTCTTGAACGTTTCAGATATTATGTAATTACGTGGTTATAAAGTATGAGTACATGAATAATCAAGTCAAATTATATAATTTGACCTTTAGAAAGAAAGCTATTCTGGATCAGGTTTCAGAGGTTACAACTGACTTAAAAGTTTTAACATTGTTGATTTGCATATATTAATAATGGTTTTCTTAAATAAAATATGGGTCTTCATATCCGTGTGACAAACATGGGGCAAGGGGTAATTCGCAGCTAATGCATTAAAAATTCGTAAGTCAAAAAATTTCTTTTCAGCAAAGTGGTCAGTCGTTTGAAATCACAAACGAAGATCCAGTTGTCTGTTACTGCATGAAGAAGAGGCACATTTTCTTTTACAAAATAAATGTACAAGATTTATAGCATTTTTAAAGCTGTGCGATAAATCACATGTTGACGAATTAATTTGTCGCAGCTTCCGTCGTTCTGAGTAGATTTGATGAATTATGATTAAATGAATTATGAATTAAACCGCATTTTTTATTCTTCGCTTCCAATTTTATTTTTATCAGTTTGATTATTATTGGGAACGTAAGAGACAGAAGAAAAAAAAAATAAAAAGGAAAAAGATATTTGTGACATTCATTTTTAGGATTGATTGACCGTTACATTCCTGAAGGCGCATTGTCATATTAATATTTCACCGGCTTGCATATGATTACGAGATCAACCTGTCCGAATGTCATATTAAAACTTTTTTGAGGTAGTTTGACTGTTACCCGGTCAGTCAAATACGTACGCGCAGAACAAATTTTTGCGTTTCTTCGACAAAAATGTCGTAATACATAAATCCGCCTGAAGGATAGGTGGAGTCGAATAACTACCGAAAAAGTGTCATGGTACAATTGTGCCCGCTGTTCTGTCTAGTTTAATTTGCAACACTCGTTTTGCAAATAACCAACCTTATTCTAATTAGAGATCAAATTGCTTTTTTTTTTCTTTTTCTCTCTCCCTGCACTTCATACAATCAATCGACTTTCATGACAGGTTTCACTGAAGAGTTACAGTATGATTTTTAGCATGGTTTTACATTGATAATTGTCCAACTGGAGGTCAATGCTTCGAAAATCGTGTCTTTTTTCCTGTTTTTTTTTTGTTTTTGTTTTTCAAATTTATAATGCATTAGTTTTAGTTTGTGCACGGGGATGAAGATTATTGGAGTGATCTTATGAATCATTGGATTCGAAACAGCTGGTATATAGCTTCAAACTGTTCAATTTGAGCGACAATAGCGTTTCTATTCATAGCAAAACTTCCGCCATAACAACATCTTAATGCCAGTATTTTCTTCTCAACCTGATAAAGCGAGGAGTCCGCATTAAGTTTTATGTCGCGATAACGATGTCTCCATTAGTTTGAACTTTGCTGTAAGTTGTCTTTCAAGTCGGAGCTGTTGCACATTAGTAGATGTGCGACGACATACTTGTCCCGGTAGCATTTGTCCGCACCACGTCAAAACATTTCTTAAACGTTTTCATCCGCACTCTCGTTAAGATATGAAGCCATCCCTTGGATGTGAATTATTTACATTCAGTGTTGTCGCTTGAGAAGATGAGAGTTAATTTTTTTTTTTTTTTTCGAATATTGGACTGGAAGGCAAACTTGACATTCAAACGACACCCTCTTTGATTCTTGATATTCGATGGAGGATAATAAATTTGACATTTAAGGATAAGTCCCAAAAAGGTATATTCGCAGTTTTTCTGAAATTGGCAAGGGCATTGGGTTCGAACTTAAAACTTGAACGTTCGTGTCGTGAAGGCAGTGATGATGACATTATAAAATGTTAATATTTATGTCTGAGATTAATGAATCAGGTATTACGGAATATAGTGGGAAGGAAGGGATTCTCGTTGTGGGCAAATGTCGCCAGAACAAATGGATTTATTATCATCGATGCTTTATTGCGACTTAGGATGCCATTTAAATGGTTAAAATACCATATCAAGTCGGATTTCATGAAGTATTTTATGTTAAATTGTTAATAACAGTATATCAGTCTTAATCGCACAAAGATTTCCGACAAATGATTTGATTTTTTTTTTTTCTTCATTTTAAACCTTCAAAGACCTTTCCCGCTGTCGGCTCAAAAAACATTTCAGATGTTCCACCGCAGTGGACAGTTACCGGGGTTGCAAGGATCGTTTTCCGATTCTCAGCGCCCCGGGAGTGAACTCAGCGGTTTTCTTGTAAACGGAAGTGACTCGAAGCATTTCGATCGTGGTAAAATGGCAGATTGGAAAATCCATCGGAGCCGTTCGGTCTCCCGCTTCGGGGAGACGGGAAAGTTCTGGCCGCCGGGGGTTTCCGTTTCCGTTTCCGAAACCAGAGTCGATCGGACGAGGGAACGGAGCGACGACCGAGTTGTTCTCGCCGGAGAGTCGCTGTCGGACTCGCTGCACTCTCAAAACGGCAGCGGACCGCGATCACGGACGAGAATCCTTTTGCGAAACTGAGCTGATAGCTCAACAGCAAAGACGAGACCCGCACATTTATCATCTTTTCGACCTTTGAGTTTTCGGATCGCTTCCCCCGATTCTTGATAACGTTTTACGCCTTAACTTCGAGATATTTGATGTCGACACGAGTAAAAAAGTATTTAATTGGATGTCGCCAGCTTGCGTGTGAGACCGCGCAACTATTTGTTCCTTTTTACGACGGGCTCCCGTTCAAATTTTTAATGTTCCCAAACCTTTTTTCGGTCCGCATTACTTTGCCGGGAGGGGGAAACCGCGAAACCTCACATTTCAATCGCGCATTCTTCCCGGGGCTCCAAATTTTAATGTTTTCGGTCTTTTCGCGTGGTGCACATACAAAAATTTCAATTTTTTGATTTCGGATCCAAAAACTCATTTTGTTTTTGAAGAGAGAGCGTAACTTAAGAAAAAACTAACGAGGAAAAAAAGTAGGCACATCTGACTTTGCAGGTACAGAAAATTAAAGAACAAAATTTTTTTGGAGACGTCAATTTGCAAGTGTTTTGTATTCAAAATATTAAACAGTGTCTAGAAATTTTTTTTTTTTGACAAAATCAAATGCATAAATAAATATACATAATAGAGGCAAAAAAAACAATTTTGGTATTTTTTTTGGCCTCGTGCTGCTAAATAGCACGAGGCCAAGAAAATACGATTTATTAATAAATTATAATTTGAATTAATGTAAGCTTACTACAAATGCTTTTACAATACCAAGTTTCCCGGTAAAAGGGGCCAAACTTTACAGTCTCAAAGTCATTGTATTTGTCTCTCTGCATACCAACACGCTGATGACTAAAAAGTATGTCGTGAAGAGATAGAGGAATTAGATTTTTTGGCAGCTCTCAGTGTTTGAAATGATCTTTCTATTTCTCTGTGTGTTTGTCTATCTCAATCCTTATTTAACTCTTTTTTTTTTTTTTGTAATTATTATATTAGCTGTGATTCAATTACGGCTTCACTCCGTTTTATTGAATAAAATCATCAATCTTTCGAATCCATCAATTAATTTTAACAAATAAAGCAACTTAAATATAAATTTCGTTTGCTTTTTACAGGTTGAAACGCAAAATCTTTTGTAAAAGCCTTTATTATTATTAGATGTTATATCATCGTTTGCCCTTCTTATTATTTTGGGAGGCAGGAGAAAAACATTTTTCTTTTTTGAGGTGAAGAAATCTCTGTCAATTGTTAAAATTTTAATCGCTCCGTGAAACTTTAGACGCGTTTCTCGCCCCAAATATATGCATACATAACAATATTATATAATATATATACTAATAAATATAATATATACGTATGTATGTATAACACAGAAAAGGATTTGATAATAACAAAATCCCAGCTTATAATTTCGATATTCTGGTCCACTTATTTATTCCTATGCTCTTATGATATTGAGTTTTGATGATTTCTTCGATTTCGGTACCGGAGGACAATTTAATTTTTTTTTTTTTTTTATTTTGCGTTGCAAATTCCATTGCATTCGGCACGTTTGTTACGAGAACGAAATTTCGCCCGCTAGCAGACATTTACTAATGGTAGCTCTAAAATAATGAATTTAATAGTGGTCCGGCATCGATGCTGAAAATCACGAAGTTTTTTTCACCGTACACACCGAGAGACGGTCTGACCCGAGGAAAAGCACCTTTAATATATGGTCATTGCCGTTTAAACGCGATAACCTAAGGAAACTTGAAGGTTCCAAGTGGTAACCCATTCTCGACGTATTAACCATGCCCCCTGGTGCTTAGCTCTGTGATCTAACGACTGGTGTTAAGCATGGCCGTTGACTCGGTTTGTATAATGATATTTTTAATTTCAAATCTAAATATCAAAGGACAAATTCTGTCACGGTATCAAATGGAGAAGTAATTTTTTTTTTTTTTTTTTTTTTTTTTTTTTTTTTTTTTTTTTTTTTTTTTTTTTGCGTCGGGTTTGCATGCGTACTCCGTAATTCAAATGGAGGAAAAAGGAAATTTCATCGAATTCTCTTTAATGCTCCTCGATTCTTCTTGCATTTCGAGGCGTGCAAAGGCAGCGGAAACTAACCATGTTTAGAAGTGAAATTTTCCAGCGAGAGAGAGAGAGAGAGAGAGAGACGGAGGCATGGAAAAGAATTGAGCTTGGGGGGGGGGGGGGGAATCGGTTTATAAATGCTCAATCTCGGACAGATTGTGTTCCTGTAAAAATTTCGGATTTCTCCGACCGATGTTTTTCCGCATTCGGACGGGGAAATCATTTTCGGATGCTTGCATCGAATCGCACGTTTCGGTTCCGACATTATTTGCAAACATCTCGCACCTTTTTGGTGATCCGACCAAGAACGACGACGCGCGAAATCATTTGCGACGACTTTCGGCAGGAAAAACTCTCCGCATTCTCCGCTGGTTCATTACACTTGGGTCCAACGAGGGACGTCACTCGAAAACGTTGAGCCCGTGGCCAAAAGCGAACGGGTTTAAGCTTGGATGCAATCCAAATGGCGGAGAAAAGAGATCCAACTTGACAACCGAAATCGCTCCTCGCTCCCCTCCTCCCTCGCTCTCTCTCTCTCTCTCTCTCTCACCCTCCCGGTAAGGTTCCGTGGTGGATTCGGCCGAAGCACCAGAACGTGACCCATTCAATTGATTTTGTCGCGGAGTTTTGAAACGAGAAGCGATCTCGAACCACGCTTTATAAATAAATCCGTACCCAGTGACCGATTAAACCGTCGGATAAAAGGCGCAAGCGGAGTTCGCGGGCAAACGTTCCTTTAGTATTTCACATTGCTCGAATCTGAGTAACTTTCGGGTGTGTTGCTTGGCAAGCTTCGTCCATACCTGAAACGTCGCGATTAACATTCAGTCGAGGCGAACATTCCCCCATTAGCATTTTGATTAACTTGTTTTTGCGGGGCGAAAGATTTTTTTTTTTTCTTTTTGTGCTCCGGCCTGACGAAAAATTAAATTTTTTGGGCGTTCGGCGGCAAAAGCCGCCGCTCTCGGTTTGGAATCTTTCCTTTTTTTTTTTTTATTTATTTTTTTTTTCGTCAGCCGAGAGCTCCCGAGTCAAAAATAAGTTTCAAAGTTCCGTCTCAATGAAATCCCGGCTGACAAAAGGAATATTTCCCCTCCTCCTCCT
>JAOWBB010006910.1:0-15741 GCA_028565995.1 Ricinus marginatus
GGTCCCTCTCTGGGCAACCTGGGCCCCGTCCCTGCTCCTGCTCTGACTGGGCGGTGCAGCCCTGGGGCTGCCCGAGCCCCAGCAGCCGCATGCTGGGCCGCGGCCTCCCGCCGCCCCTCCTGCGCTGTCTGTGGGGGCTACCTCTTTGTCTCGTGTGGTTCGGTGTTTTAGGAGGGACTGCTGAGCTCCTCGTGCCCTACAGAAGCCTACACAGTCCTACGTTTAAACCTCAACACATTAAAAGTGGGTAGGGAATGGGAAGCTGTGCAGACAGCAGAAAGGGCTCTCTTTGCTTAACCTTAAAGCTTAGTCTGCTGTCAAAATCTGTACAGTTTGTGATTTGAAGGAAGTTGCAGGATTATGGACATCTGAGGAGTAGGTGACTGGCAAATCCTGCTCATTCCTGTTTGCCAGGTTTGGCTGTGGGTTGAGTCCATACGGTAAAATTATTCACTTCTCCAGGTCAGCAAGGCGGGGGGTTTGTCTTTTTTATTTTTTTTTTTTTTTTTTTTTTTTTTTTTTTTTTTTTTTTTTTTGTTTTGGCGCACACATATCGCAGACCAAAAGGAAATTGTGTTTGTGCATGCACGAAAAGCGGCCACGAAAAAAACTGTCCGAATGTAAATCATGCGCTATCTCGGTGCACAGGATCTAAACTCCGGGGCACTTAAGCTAAGTGCCACCCTCAATAAAAATGAAGCGATCGCTGCCGTTTTTGCCGCGAGCATTCATTACCCGAATGCAATCCGCCGCGGCTAACCTGACGGCAGCGACAGAATCGGTCTCGCGGTATCCGGCGTCGAGATGGGCCATCGAAAAATCACTGCATCACGTTCAAGTGCCCTCCCGGGGAAAATCCGCATCGCTTTTCCCCAGGTAAACGAGGACGTTGCTTTTTTATCTATGAATCCGCATCTCCTTAAATGCCGAACCCAGTTCCGCATCCCCGGCAGGAATTTTTTCCTCCTCATCCTTGCATATTTTCAATCCTCTTAAGCTGCCTTACAAACGGAATTTATTTACAAATGAAAGCTTATCCTTTACTATAAATAATTCAAGATCCGATATTTTTATGCGTCTAATTTAGTAATGGATTCCTTTTATTTTTTATTTTTTTTTATTTTTCCCCAACACAGTTTCCCATCCTACATCGCATGCCGCGGGAAGAGTCTCTTTATGCGAGGAGCTTTCTTTTTAAAAGCGAAACAACAAGCGGGAAAACTTGTGAAATATTTTCACGTTCTGTGCAAGTTTTCGCGATCTGTTAAATATTAAGATTATAAATTGGAAATAACATGGTTTTCAGAGAAAGAAAGCGAGCTCCCATGTAGGTGGAATGGACTTGTGATTGGAAAACATCCAAAGCGTTATTTTGGTACATATCCCATGCCAATGTCGGCAAAATTTTTGACTTTATTTTCATAAATAAAATCTTACAAATGGCTGCACTTTTGGAACGGCAAAGTGCCTCAGATTCTTTAACAGCATGTTGCACCCTCGCCTTAAACCTTTTTCCCCCTTCCTCCCCCCCACACAATTTCTTTGGATTTCTGAACGCATGCGAAAGGCTTCGTTCCGCGGCACAGTCCGAAGGTATGCCTCTGCAGCTTTCGAGCCGAAAGGTGAAACATTTGAAGATCCGACGCGCAATGCCTTAAAATAATGCGGCAAAGTTTCGTCGATGAACCCTGCCCATGCTTGGCGAGTCCGGCACACGAAACTTATGGGAGAATCCCTTTCATTATCTTCATTAATTAAAATAAATTTTCTGGTTCGGCTTCTTTCTCTCATTAATCACAAGGCCCCGTCGGGGACAAGGGGACTTTTCGAAGGGGCAAGACACTTGGTTAAAAATTGAAAATATTTGATGCAAACTTTTTTGAAAGGGCACAACAAATGCGTATTACGCGATGATGAAAAAGTTGGATTTAGCAGTATACCATTTTCAAACGAATATGATCCCATATATGACAAAGGGAAATTGCCAGGAAATTGCTTTAGCAAACGGGAATAACTTCTCACAATAACAATAGCCGGGGCACAATACAAATGTAATATATATATACATACGCTCACGCGCGCGTGCTTATAAATATGACAAACACATGCATATTTAAAACTTCACAAATAATGAAACATCAGTTCTGACAAACTTTCTGCTTCCTATTTACCAGCTAAGTATCGCCCAAAATCTTTCAGAGCCAAATTATATAACCGATCCCCGATCATTAAGCTTGCAGATAGGTGAACCTCTATTTAAAGATATTAACTGGTCGAATCGAACGTGCAAATTTGAATTTTCTTTTTCCAGTTCAAAAGCTGCGACGAGAGAGTAAACGCACTTTATGAAAGCTCCCCGAAAGCAATTCATAAAATCTGAAAAACATGCAAAGGCTTTTTAACCGGATAAGCTTCTCGATCACGTACGTCGCCGCTGTTTGCGAAGTGCATGTGCAACGACGGATGCAACGGAAAATTCAACAATTCCATATTCGAAAATCCAAGTCCCCGAAAAACGAAGGGAAGAATCATGCCGGGGATGAATAAATGGATTCACCCCCGTGCCGAAACAAGCACCGAATCTGCAGTTAAACACGTTTTTCGCAACGAAACCGATTTTAATTTTTCCGAAAGGGTAAGCAAGATTGAGACGGGAAGGACAAGCACGTGAACAATGCATCCAAAAATAAACAAAAGCAACTGAAATGCGAGTGCACCGATGGAAAGGCAACGGCAGTGCGGGACACCGAAGAGGCAAACCTCCCGAATGCGGGATCGCCGTAAGCAGCGCAAATTGAACGTAAAACTAGCGATTCCAACAGCGTCGTTACAACACATCCGGGCAGAATGCGTTCGCCTAATGAAAATTTTCGGAATGAAAATGAAAGAAATTTTTAAAATATTTCGAAAAAACTCGTCAGACGTGCGATGACGCATTTCTGCGTGCGTTATTTCAGATCTCGCCGCGCTGTCGGTTTTTAAGTGCACTCGTTCGAGGATCTCGCAGAAATTTGTCTTCCAACGGGGAGATTTACCTTGGTCTTATTATTTTCCCTTCAAACCGGGGAAATCAATAATTTTCGTTCCCGAAAACACTTCCCCAGATCCGTATCGCACGACTTTATCTGCGGGAAAACTTTTCCCTCGCCCTTCCCGCGGGTTCTCCGGGGATGATCCACTGCCGCGCGAAGGGAATCGCTCATGACTTTTCATGCCCCAAAAATCAACCCCCGAACCGATAAAATCGGTTCCTTTGACTCGCTGCTCTCCGTCTTTGCAGCCTTATCGCGAAAAACTCTTCGATCATGCAGGCGGAGCCGCTGCGGGGAACATTTTGACATTGAGATTTCGCTGCGAATCCGGAAAATGCCGGGCAGGAAACACGAAGCGGGGAGTGGAGCGGGAGGGAGCGAAAAGAGCAAAAGACGAAAATATTGGAAGGGTAGAGGATCTTTATTGATTCATAAGCTATCTATTTCCATGAGATTAAACTTTAATCCAATATAATGAACTTCATTTCTGGAAATTCTCTACATTCTGCTCCGTCGCCGTTCCCGGCTCGGGCAGGAAAATTTCCCTTTTCGGATCGGCGTTGCCGCCGCTGCTGCTTCCGGCCTCGGGCACGAAGACGGAACGTCGCGGGAAACCGTTCACGTCTCCGAACAGCAACACCGCAGATTAAATGCGTTGCCAAGCGGGTAAATCCACGGTCAAACGGTAGACCGAGCGACGCTACCCGCTCTCTGTGATAGCGCGAGATAATGTTCCGTGTGCTGCGACACTGCACCCGCAAAAGCGAGGTCGGGAATTGCGTTCCCTCAACCGGAGCCGGATCAATCGGGGAAGCAGACGATTCGATCGGGCCCGCACTGCCGCGGCGGAACTCGTAGCCGGAACGAAATTTCCACCGCGAAATGGCACGGGCTCAATTTCATGACTGTGGCGATGGAAACGAAATCGGTCCGCAGCAGCTACAAAAATTGTATCGCAAAAGAAAAGGTTCGCCTTTCTGCACGTGTGTAATCCGGGGATTTACATTGGAACCGCGATTAGCCGCCTGATCTCGTGATATTAATAAGAAATAAGGCCGGATACGCGCTGCCCATTTTCCTCCTTTTACCGTGCATTTGCACCTTTTCAGAAAACTAATGTGTTTAATCTTGTAATTAAAACCTCCCCATTTACCTTTCATTTTAATTTCTGGGGGTGCCCCTTTCTGCCCCCCTCACGCTTAACATGTATCCGCTTAGATTTTCCGTGAATAATTTAAATGAAATCTCACTTCTGCGTCAACCTTTTTTTCCTTTCCTTTTCAAACCTATTTTCCTTGACAAATTTAATTTTCAGCATTTTCCTCCATGTCAGTTTCGATCCGCGCCCGCCATTTTTTTTTCTCCGTCCCTCCTGCCACGTCCCCAAAGCCATTAATTATGTCCGCCCCAGTTATGGGATCATTCGACTCCTGTCCAGTGCTGTTCAAAAAACGGGATTACTCAGGCTGAAAATGCAAAAACCGCGAAGAGACTTTGATTCAAAACGGCAAAAAGCCGCGATGAACGGAAAAATCCGCGACAAGGATTTGGCGGAGGAAATGCCCAAGATCCTTCTTCCATTTGGGGTACCGGCCACATGCACGGAAATGAGAATATAAGCGCTTCCAGGCCGCGAATCCCGAAGGGAAAAGAAAATATGCGAATTGAAGTTGAACCCGTTTCCTTCTCCATAGCGCCTCCCTTAATACACATACGAAGACCTTTTGCTTTTAAAACCATCCATTTCGCAGGCGAATTAAATCTACGTGAAAATGCGATGTAAATTACGCCGATATGAGCATTACATTTGGCATGGAAACTTTTTTTTTCTCCACTTATTAGGCGTTCAGGTATGGCTTTGCATATTGCGCACGTACCATCCATCGCATGTCGCAAAAAAAAAAAAAAAAAAGGCACGGAATTCATTGACTGCGGCGTTACACAACGCACCGCAACGTACTTATGTCACCGAATTCAAATGGAAAAAATAAGAGAGGAGAAAAAAGAAAAAATCAGTTGAGGCAGCCAGCAGAAAAATAATAATAGTAAAAAATTTAAGTCTGCCGCGAACCGAAGTTTTCGCTCCGCAACCCAACATCAATCCCAACCGGTGTAAAAGCGAAATCTCACTTTTTCCCGTGCATTCAAGTCCGAAGCAAGTTTTCACCTAAATTAAGCAAATATAACAAAGCTCTCTAAAAATTTTAACAACATCTGGCAAAATAATCAATATCAAATACCGCGAGAGACATCATTTCGCTGGCGAAATTTAATATTAACCAAAAACCTGATCAAATCTCACATGGATCATCGCAAAACTGATTTACGACGAGGGTTAATGGGTTATCGCAGCTTAAAACTGCCCACTGCCTAGAATCTCTTCCATATGCACGCACGCACTCACGCACACGCACACGCACGACCGGGCAAACTTCACGACTTTCGAGCTCCCCGTGCAGCTTTCAAGGTGCCGCACCGAGCGAGACGTTGCCCGCGCAGAAACTATATCGGTTTCCCGATCTCTTAAAAACGGTTCATCTGACAAGAGAATGAGATACCTCATCAGATCGGAATTTCACGTGCATCGCTGATAATCCGAGGAGAGAGCCGGAAAAATGATCCATTTTTAACGGTGCCGAATGCCACCGACCGGGGAACTGCTCCGGCAGCGCCCTCACGGCAGAATCCAATGGATCGCCTTCAGGAGGAAAAATCACTTTCGCTCGCGGCTGTGATGCAATGATAATTCTGAATTTAGAGAGATTATCAGAGTGGAAAAATGTTCATGCAACAGTCAGAACGTTCGAGGATGACAGACTTGGTAGTCTTTGCGGTCACAAATTACGCCCTTAATTACATTCCTGTGAGTAATTATGTAAGTTTTACAATGCAATTTTCGCCAATCACTGCCGCTCGTTATAATAATAATAAGTTACACTTTGCCTTTTTTTTTTTTTCCCCCTTCCGCGACGCGCTCGTCGGAATATTTCGTTTCGGATACATGAACGGAAATCCGAATTCGCGTCGGGGAGGGCAAGCTGCCGTAGTTTTCGGGGACGGGAGCAGCAAGAGCGATCGATGAGCGGGGCGAAAAGGATGAATGAAATGAGGGATGTCGTGGCATTAGAAAAAAAAAAAAAATAGATGGTCGTGGTTCTTAGGCCTGTGCAAAAGGTCAGTTGAATGTCAGATTAAAATTAAAAAAAAAAAAAAATTGCAAACTGGTTCAGAGATCTGGATCGTTTTTAATTCTGCACTTTGCCCGCTCGGAAATGCACAGTCAGAGCTGTGAATCGGCTTTCACCGCTGAGCAAAATGTGACGGATCTCAGGCGGCTTGTCAAACCTGCGGCGATAAATTTAAGAACTAAATAAATAAATAAATAAATAAATAAATAAATAAATAAATTTCAGGTTCGCAACGAAGGAGTTCCAACTTTGTATTCCTTGCGGTGAAAATGCCGCGGACGAAAAAAGGATTCGCAGATGCGGTTAAAACGCCGAAAACCCTGTGTCACAGCTTTTATATGCCCGCACGGTTTTGCCGCAAGATTTATTGTTCTAGATCGGACGGAAAAAACTCCATCAGATGCAGAGCATTTTCGATTTTTATCTTTTCCAGTAAAAAAGATTAAATAATGCATTTTGCAGAATGGGAACCGGCTTTGAAATCATCGCAGATGAGAAGTGAAACAACTTAGCAGAATTCATTCTGCAAAATAAGTCAGATAAACACAATTTTTTTTCAAGCGTAATTCCAACAACAGCTAAAGCTCGCTTTCATAATAATATAATAATTTCACATAGTTGAAAATATCCGATTAAAAACCTCCCGCAGTAATAAGATTTTTCTTTTTTTTTTTTTTTTTTTTTAAGCAACCATTTTCCTTTAAAAAATAAAAAAAAAAGGATTTTCTTCAGCTACTTGCACGTCTCAAATATATTAATGGCAGCCAGAAAAGCCTCCGCCATCACCATTGCTGAGCTATATAATAAAGCGGGGAGATGAGTCTTTATTGTTATAGACGCAATTTTAATGCAATTAAAAGCTTCACCAAGGGAGACGCTTTATATTAAATTAGATTTTTTTTAATTTCGTTAATCATAATATATCTTTAAAAGCGACAATTTCGCCAAGAAACTATCCAAAAAGAAATAATAAGAGCTTTTACAGACTTTAATGACTGCATAATAAAAATACAAAATTAACGTATCATCATACATTAAATTCTTTTCTTTTTTTTTTTATTTAAAAAAAGCTTCAAGGTACGAATTAAAGCCGTTCGACTACAAAATAAATTTAGCATTAAAAATAACATATACACTTGTTTAGTAATCCCTTACTGGCTGTCAGGGTTAATTTTCCATTGAAATTAAAAAAAAAAAAGGATAAAATGGCATCCCGGCGCAAAAATCTATATGTAAATGAGTAAAATATATTTATTTTGCTTCTTCGATTTTTTTTTTTCACAGTTCCCTTAATGTATCAGTACCGACAACAGCGTTTAAACCTTCAATAAAACCTACAACTTAATTCCAGTATTGGCATAAACTGGAAATTACTTACGTGAAGCGACAGACGATTGGCCGAATGGTACAGTGCACGAACTGAGGTATAATAAAACTCAAAACTGTGTCGATTAATTACAATTTCGGTAATCGAAAGGGATTTTCGGAGACTTCGGACCCGAGGCGGAGAAAAAGTCAGTCGACGAAAAACCTTTGGTGGAATTTTGTGCCAAGCCGAAAATAAAAACCGAGCAAATTTTAAAAATTTTCATGCAGGAAAATGTCTAACACGTACCTGCAAAATGGGCGTGCGGAACCTACAAGAGTGCTCGTCCCGGCAAAAGCAGTCCCTCAGATTATGCGACATAAAACTTTTACGAACAGAAACTGGTATAAAAGAAATCATTTCCATGCATCGTTGCGTGTATATATATATATATATATACATATTTTCCATAGAGTTTGTGAAATGATGAAGAGGGGAAGTTGTTGCAGTACCTCGACAACCTCATGTAAAGTGGAATAGTTTCACGAATCATCTTATGAATAGAGAATATCCCTCTGCTTTAAAATATTCAATCGGAGGATTGACATATATACATCAAGCGAAGAATATGGAAGACTCGTTAAATATTTCGGTCCGACTACGGAGAAGGTACGTATTATTCCCGTACCAGGGCTGCAAATATTGGTATTACGTAGACAAAAGAAATACAAAGGATTACATCACTCAAGCGCAACAAGTGGAGGCAGGTAAATATCTATATTGTCAAAAGTATGGTATATATTACAATAATAACAGAAAGTGTTTCGTATAACTCTACGTGAGGCGAGGATGGTTTTGGTCTAATCAACATTCAATAAAAGGATTTTGCCCAGTAATTTTTCAATCTCATTATAAAACGTTTTCATTCACAAGCCATAAATGAATCGCATCAATAATACAATTAAATTATATTTGATATTAAAAAAAAAAAAAAAAAGATTATTATTTTCCCTTCTCGTTCGCATTGTTTTTAATGAACAGCGTTTTCATCCGAAGCTTCATCGCATCGCGAAGAATTCGTGCCACAAGCGAAGAACTGCCGAACTGGCGAAAACTGCACCTTTATCCGAAGGAGGAGCGCCGGCGGAGAGAATCGACGCTGCCGTCGATTTTTCCGCGATCGCACCTTCCCCCCGGCCGACAACTTCCTTTTCCCAAAGCTCGCAAAAGCTCATACTCGGCCAACGTGAATAGGTGCGCCGCGCAAAAAAAAAAAAAAAAAAAAAAAAAAACTGCGCCGCAAGATCAACCGCAACTGCCTCGCCGAAGCGGCCAAACGAGAAGGGGTCCGCATAAGAAAAAGCTGCGAAATAATAAAGCGAAACAAAAAGATCTACGCGGAAAGGTCACCTTGAACTTATGCAAAAGAAGATCATAAAGATTTATATCGCGCTTTTTTTTTTTCTTTTTTTTTCTTCACATTTTGAAATACATTTTTTTGTAGTTCCCAGCAATATTCTTTGTAGTAAGTAAAAATGTATTATTCATCAGCGTAAATAAATGAAGGAGGCAGGGGGGGGGAAAAAAAGGGAGCCCCGGGCGGCGAGCAACATATCGGGGAGCCGGTTAAGAAGCTGCCACCCTTCGAACCTCCTCCGAAAAGGGAGGAAAAACGGAAGAAATCAGCAAGATCCTAAGTGTCCGAAGCAGCTAAATGTTCGACGATGAACCCCCCCCCGAGGATTTTTTGTTCAAGGGCTCGCACGCTGAAAGACATGCCTCGATGTGTTAAATAATTTTTTCTTACCGGAAAATATGGTCAACGTCAAACGCTCAAAGAACACTTTGAATTTTCACTCTTTAAATCAGAATCCCACACGTGTCCTATCTTCTATTAAGCAAAACGCGTCGTACCTGAAAAAGCAAATAATACAAAATTAATACTTGCACCGGGAAAAGCTACAATTATCCTTAATAATTAAGGGAGGAATATATTACTGGCATATTCGTTTCCTCCGTATGAAAATTCAAATCATTCTCGTTTCACATTTACACCGATGCCTGTCCAACATTCCCCGCAGCTCAAAGCGTTTTTAATTTAACAATAGCACCGCATTCTGGACCTCACACCGTGGCACACAAACCCCCGACGAGGACATCACTTAAGATCATCCGCATGCTCCTTCCTCGCGACCACGTTTGCCTTGCTGTATAATAAACATTTACACGTTACAGTCAAACGAAGCGGGTGTACATTCGGAAAACGGAGAACCTTTTCAAATGCCAACATCCGTCAAGCAAAAATAAAAAGAAAAGGAGAATTCAGAAAATCGAGTTTTTGGAGCCGCATTCGCAGAGAGAGACACGGGAAAGGCCGAAGTCAAATTAAAATTCTAAAAATGCGCCTTTTTCTAGCGACGACACCCAACTGAACAGGTTCGATGGGGAGCAATTAAAAATGCATTGCATATCTCTATGAAAACCCCGCAACCCGGGGTTGCATTGCAACCCTCTATGAAAACAAGATCTATGAAAACCCCGTAGAATATGTAGTGTAATGGGAAAAAAAAAAAATTATTTGGAATTTCACGATCGATGCTGACGATATAATTTAACGATCACCTTACTTGCGTACCTGAGAAAAAAAAACAATGTTTTTTCATCATACACAATGCGATACGTTCATGCATTTTGGATTCGAGGAGAACAAAGTATCCTCCCCATCATCCACCGAACGATAAAATGCGCGAAAAATAGATTTGGCTAAAATTTTCCATTTTAACCCTTTCTCCGTAATGCAAGTAATTTTTAAATATGCCCCGACGTTAAATGAATGGAATCATTGGAAATAAGGGAGCCATCGGGGGTAAGGGTATTGAGTGGTGGGCAAAAACTTATTAACGGTTCGATCCCGAGTGAAAATCATCATCATCATTAGTCATCCACGAGACAGGTTTTCCTCCCCTCCCAACTCTGTCGCCTCCAGCGAAATATCGAATTTCCACATGTTCCCACAAACTCTGCCACCGCTTTAATTATACCACTTTATAAAACTCGAATTATTAATTAAAGGCATCCTACGAGAAAATATCAAAAATTATGCTCTAGCAAGGCGGCCAAAAAAGTATTTGACGCTGTCAGAGTGACAAAGCCAAAAGGAAAAAGAAGAAAAATCCGCCAAATGCTCAGACTCGGTTAAATTTCAAGAATGCGTCGAAGCTTAATGAGGCAATTTATAACGAACGAGAATGATGAATGAACGAATGAATGATGAACAATTGGAATACAAACGGATGGATACGAAAATGTTTGTATTTGCCGCGGCCGCCGGCGCCCCCCCCCCCCCCCCCAAAAAAAAAAACAGAAAACGAACGGCGGAAAAACCTTGCGATTTTCCCGCATCGGGAAAAGCACCGCGGCGATGGATAACCCGCCCCAGAAAGACTCAAATTTCAAACCCTCGGTCGCAGCTTTCTTGCTGACCTACGGCAAATTTTGACCATCCGGCGGCGGAAATCCCGGGCGAAGCTGCCTTCGACCCCATATTTCAGCAAAAACCTTTATTATTTGCCGCATTTTTCTGGCATCTCGAGGGCATTCAGAATGCGACACCTCTGACTCAGTTCTGCTTCGCTTCGAGACTATTATTTCGAATACCAATCGCTCCATAAATTTACTTTTATAACCCGAACCTTTACCTTCGAAGCCCCTCCACAAAAGATTGGGAGGTATGCAACGCCATTATTAACAAATGGAACTTTTAATCCGAAATAATTCCGAATGGTTTATTTCTTACCGCGATGGATAAAGAAACAATGGCCGGGACAGTGCATTGTCTCCCTCTGCAGTGAGAGAAAAAAGTTTTATGGCCTGAATTCGAATATATGAGAGGATTCCTCTGTCCGTTACTTAAAAACCTACACAATCCTTGTAATATTAATGACTCATTGACTGCATTTCAAACTGAGTTTTTATATAATGACGCCATTTTAAGTTACACATGAACACAAAAATACACACCGCCTTATCTTACACTCCTCTAATTCCTTCGCTGACATAACCGCCAGAAGCTGAACGCTTAAATATCCTGGGGAACAAGTCCGCTGATTTACATCAATAAAATGGGAAAAGGCTCCTTTGTCCTCAGAGTATCTTATATGTAGCGCGCCCTTTGTTTTTAATCGATCTGAATCTCGCAAATAATAACAAGAAGATAATACACATTTCGATTTACAAAGCACTTATTAAACATGAATTTTTCGACAGAGATAAAATATGCATTTGATTTGAATCGCACTCGTGTATATAAGTTTTTATAGCAGCGTGAATTGTGCATGCAAGAAAAAACAGCAAGAGACGGGATTTTTCTTTTTTGCACCTCAATTCGATGTAAAATTTTCAGATTTCCATTCCTTTTCCTTTTCGAAAGAATACTCAAGAGCTGGAGAAATTCCACAGTTTTTGTACAATTACTGTCTAATCCTACAATTTTCCTCGCATAGATTTAGCAAATAAATCCGGTCGCTCTATTTCTGAGTTTGACATTAGGCCAAACCCTAAATTTTAAACATTGATCATAAACATTTAAGATTATATTTAGTTGGCATGCTCAAAAGCATGTCTCAAAAGCAAAAAACTTGAATTGCTCTCGGTATTCTAAAAATTTGCTTTTTTCTTAATTCATAATATATATATATATATTTTTTTTTATTTTTAACGTACTTATTAAGGCACGCCATAACCAGACTTGTAGGATATTGATGAATTTTTAAGAAAAACGGCTAAATATTCAAGCACATTCACTTGGGTAATACAAAAAAATCAAAGCCAACGACCTTTTGATTAAATAACGCTTTTATATTGTTTAACAAATTTTTAATTGCGCTATAATAATGCAAATATAAAAAAGGCCAATATTATTTATAGCGAGCATCTTAACGAAAAGAAAAACTCAACGCATTTCATATATATATATATATCATTCATTTATTATTTCACAAATTTATCAAGATATTTCACATTTCTTCCTCTTTTCGAGGGAAAAGAATAGCTATTATTTTGCAATAAAAATATTTTTTACTAAATTTCAGCTCGACAACGTCAAAATTTACTTTTTTTGTTTTTCTTTCTTCCCGTCCGTACCAGGTTTTAACCTACAACATTTAGGTTTTAATAAATTAATTATTTTCCGCATCAATTCCCGCAATACAGCAGAATTCAATTTTCCCTATCGAAAAATATCCTCTTCACAGTCATAATTAATCAAAACATATTATCAATATTATTTCAAAAACGATCCATCTAATTTCATATTCAATCCATTAATGTGTTATTGCATAAATTATTATAAGAAAAAAAAAACTGAAATTTCAGCTAAAGCCTTCCTTCGAAAACACCAAAAATTGCTAAGATTTGTTTAAAAAATATTTTTTTTTTTCGTGGTCAGTGAATATTTTACCTAATTTTTCACTGACGAAAAAATTAACCGAATAAAAATTTCGATTTGTTTTTTTTTTTGGCACACATTAATTAATTATCTTATCCATATTATGATAATACATTTACTCTCACACAAGAACAAATAATCAAACTTTAAGAAATCTGCGAAATTCTCATACATTTTTCTCCGCAAAACGAATACAGAAGAAAGAAGCACTGCGTTTTAAAGCAGTGGAAAAAAAGAAAAAGAAAGATGAAACATTCATTAAAGCGCATTTAAAAAAGCCAAAGTGATGATATCCAAAGCGCACTTTTTATTTCTCCCCAGCTAAAGATGTTTTCTCTAATATTAAGTTACTATGGGAAAATTATATTTTATTTTAAACCTTATAAGAAAAGCAGCTTCGCGCCATGATGCCGACCCAGAATCTTATCTAGATCGACGGTGCCTGCGAGAAAAGTATAAGAAAACTTTGCGTGTCTCCATATGTCGTAGATGCTTAACCAAAACCTGAAAATGCGGAGGTTAAAGCCATCGAACTGCTAATTAAGTCCTGCTAAAAAATAATATAACGCGGCAACTTTTTTTTTTCTTTTTTCTAAAAGTGAAAATTCATTCTTCGGTTGAATACTAAAAGACGAGGAACATGATACCTCCTTTTATTTGCTGACTCAATACCCTTCAAGATATAAACTTCAAGGAAACAGTAGTACTGCAGCGAAATGTATTAGATTAGAACATGTTCAAGAATGTAAGTTGCAGCTTGGAAAATGAAAATATAATTTTTTTTTTGTTTATACGTAACGCGGTTATTGTTTGCGTAGATCTTAATTATCTAAAGGCACAAATAAAAGTGGAACAGCTAATGAAAAAACCTTACACATGTAAAATGTGTCACGTGCTGTTTGATATGTAACACGTACAATGATCGAGGCGAGCTTTACCGGGGACCCACGGCTTTGTGCCGCACACGGCCATTTCAATCAAATCCCTTTTAAAATATCTGAAGAAAATCGGAATTTTCCTTCATCCCTCCGCCATCCACGTAATGCTCGAATTCAAGTCCCAAGCAGAAGATGATAGGGGGTGACTACTCTCCCCTTGGAACATTTGCAAAGAGCACTTAGCCCAAAGGCTTTTCAAGTGAAATCTAATTGAGACAGCAGAGAATAGCAACTCCATTGTTGGGGTATCAGAGAAGAGATGCAATAAAAATAATGAGCCTGAGGCTACCGTTTTCAACACCTCCGGGATCGGCGAAATTCGTTTTGAGGCGTTACAGCAATAAAACCTTCATTCCCTATAATAAAGTAGATAAGTTCATTGAAAAAAAAAAAAAAATCTCGATTTTGAGCCGGCTCAATATGTCCGAGGTAGGTTTTCATCCGTTTAGGAGTCTGCAGTCACATATCCAGTACACCTCCACGCTCAACTCGGATTAATCTCAAACCGAGCTTGTTTTATACAAACCGTGGTAAACAAATAAATATATTTCAAAATGGAACTTCGCTTCGGTCTCTATGAATCACAAAATTATATTTTTTCAAAATCACGGATAAAAATGCTTTCAGAACAATTTAAACACAGAGCTCCAGATAATTAAAGCAAATTCTTAATTGTTAATAAAAAATATATATATATATATATTTAAAGAGGTGTATGATAAAGAAAATTAATGGAAGAGAAAAAAAATATAATCAAGAAGTCAATATTTTTTCATCTTTTAAATTCAATTAAAATATAATCAAAAAGAAGGCTATTTGATGTTCATTGATGAATAATTCATTGCAGGCCGTAGTTAGAGTGTTGATTAAGGGATATTTTAGTGAATAAATAATAAAAATTTATAATAAAAATAATTTCTTCAGCTACGATTTTTTTTTTCAAATTTATTTTGCGTTTCCTTAAAGGGGGCCAGATATAAGATTATAAGCTCATCCAATCGCATTTAGCCCGAAGTGAAGGAGGGGGAGGGGGAAGGAATATTGTAAAAAGGAGAAAGCAATCTCATTGGTCGACAGATCTGCCCCCCCGGGTGCGAAATCCACCTATGAAAACGCGGAGTAACAGAAAAAAAAAAAGGAGCAGCCGAGCAAATCTGCGGATTGAGCAAAATGAAAAAAAAATGGTCGCCTTCGTCAAAAAAAAAAAAAAAGGCAGGGGACACCTCTCGTCAAAGGTTTAAGTTGAACGAGCGCCTTTCGTTTCGGTGGTGGATGCGAAGAGGGTACAAAAGCCCCGCCTCCGCGTGGAATCTCCCGAGAAAAAAAAAAAAAAAAAAGAAATTCCACTTGTGGGGCCCTGCGATGTGCCCCGTCTTCGTTCAATCGCATAAATCATAAGGGAATTTAAATGGCCATCCTCGTTATCGTCCCATAGCTGTACCTTTCTCACCAAAGATATGACAGGTTATAATTTATGGATTTGATGTAATGAGAAGTCGGGTGCGGAAAAGGGTTTCCAAGACGAGATATTTCACTTTCCTTTCCAAATCCAAGCATAATTGCGGAGATTAATAAGACTTATTCGGCCGCAGCGCTGAAATTTTCAGCCAGACGGAAAAACATGTAGGTATCGCGGTCGTTGAAAACAGCAATTTTCAAGCTTAATCCCGCGAACCGAAATAATTACGGGGCGAAGAAAAAGAGGAAAAAAAAAGGATAAAAAAGAAAAAGGCTCGATTGCGTTGGGCAAAAATTTTCCGTTTTTCTAAATGCGCGATAAAAACAGTCGCCGTTTTAATTGGGAACCATCAGCGATCACTTATGGCGGGGG
>JAOWBB010006911.1:0-15714 GCA_028565995.1 Ricinus marginatus
ATTTAATATCAATCTCCTTGGCTGGCATTTCCAAGATCGAGCGGGGGGGGGGTGGGAGCAGATTCTGCTCCGGCAGCGGGAGGCGAGGTTGAGAGTTCCGCTTTTGAAAAAATTACTGGCGACGGAAGTTGGTCGAGCGGAGTGGATGTGAAATAACTCGCACCCCAGCACGAAGTCGCATTTTGAATTTCCTTTCTCGGAGGCTTTTTTTTTTTGTTCTCTATTTTTTCCCTTCCCGTCTCGGATCGTGGTTTGCCGCGCGAACTCGCGACCCTCCAGAACTAATGGTTGCTTGATATTTCCTGACCTTTCGCGGAGGACATTAATCTTGGGGTAGTTCTTTGATTCTTGCTCCCTCTACCCCTAGCTTGGGGTGGAAATTTTGTTAAAGGCCGGACGCCAAACTGTAAAAATTGATTTTTACCACATTTAAGGAAGCTGGAGAAGAAAATCTCATCCTCTTTCTCTCGCGTTGCCCTCTTCCTTCCCTTCCTGCCTTCTCCTCCCGGGAAGTCCGACGTGCGACGTATGACGGAGGCCTCGTTCGACGGTACGAAACAACGTTTAGCAGATAGAAATCTTGTTTTGTGCCCGTTTAGGAACTCGTTCCAAACCGGCGAGAGTTTCAGTTCGCTTTGACTTCGAGCACATTTGGTGATCCCTTGGGAACCGAGGCCGAAATGTTTTTTGTCGCGCGGCGACAACGCGTGTGATCGATATATTTTTGGTTTCCGAATTTTCTCGGTCGAAATTTATATCCCATTTTGAGTGCAGGTATAACCTGCGCCGTTTCCCCGAGGGGTGTTAAATTTTCGGAGTGGACACGTCCGCGTCGACTTGTAATTTTATCCACAGTCGGAAGTTGCGATTCGATGATTTCGAATACGACGAAGTGGGACCGGGAATGGACCGACCTTGGTGCGAGGTGCCAACGAAGGACATGATTGGTCAACGTTTTGTTCGCGTCCCGATTGTCGCACCTCCCCCCTCCCAATCGGCCGAGGTTGTTTGTTGAGTCAACTTCCTTCCGGAAGACGAGCGACCAATCGGTTCGCGAATAAATTTTTGGTCTCCGGCGTCTCCCTAGAGACCGGAGCATATAGGTGGTCGATAAATTTTCATTATTCCGGGGCCGGGAAAAACTGTTAGGCGAATTAAGCTGTTTCACATCATCGTCGAATGACGGATTACGAGTTATTTTTAGACTTACTCGCGGTTATTTGCAGAAAAAGCCGTTCCCAGTGCGAGGAATCGGGAGTTTGCCGTATCCCCGGTGAAACTGAGTGAGAAGAAGTCGAATTTTCGAAAATTCGCACTTTCGCCGTTCTCGATCTCGTCCAAAAGCACTGCTGTGAAATTACATAAATTACGTATGACGGTTCGTTAGCCACAAACCAAAAAAGAGAGTTCTTGACGGGTTCTTGCAATCATTGCAATCGAAACGAGAAAATTAAAACTCAGTTGCCTGCGACGCCCTTTTTTTTTATTTTATTTTTTTTTTTTGACCCTCTTACGTTACAAGTATTGCTTTTCCATTTATTTTACCATTTTTAATAATTTTCCTCTGCTCGGTTTCCCGCGAAACTGGAACTTTTTGCTTTTCAAAAGCCTTTCGAGTTGCTTTTTGGATTTTTAGGCACGGGCGGAAGATAAGCAATTTTTCTTTTTTTTTTCTTTCAGGTAAGAAGTTCCGTATCTTAACACTTACGGTGAGTCATTTCCCAGGGTGTCATTTTGTATTCGCCATCGTATGCAATATTTTGCGAGAAAATTTGTTTTTCTACCGGTAACTTTACGAATTCTTATTATTTTACTCGTTTCAAGCGCGTCCCAGCAAGCGCGCATTATCGTGGGCTTGAAATTTTGCATGCGAACGGGGGCTCCACACAAATATCGTGCCGCATTACAGCTGCGATGCCTTGATGGCAGCAGTACGAATCCCGAAATCTAAGCGGCATTTTTCCCATACCCGTTATAAATTAAATTTTCAGGGCCGATTTAATAGCGGTGCGATTTATCAAAAAGTTGGCACCAATTGTTGATCCTCTTTTGAAGTTGTTCTCTCGCTAAAACTAAAGGAAAACAAGGGAGGAAAAAGGCTTCGCGAAACGAAACCAAGCCCGCAAGGATGGAAAAATCAATGCCTGAGTTAGTATTTTAATAACGCTATGGCAAGGGGAAGGTGATTCTGTTGACACGACGGAACGGGGAAACAGAAAATTGGTTAACAGAGTTTAATCTGTTTGCCCAATTCATCTTACTCCGTAATGATGTATTTCCGTTTTTCCCTCCTTTTTTAGTCGTCGATTTTGATATCGGTCACCAATTTTTCTCATCTGCTGAAATACATTTTTCGGATTGCGTCGCTCCATTTTCTTCCCATTCCCGTGTGAAGCAGGGATTACATCCGGTTTCCCGAAAATTTCCGATGTGAATTTCCCGTTGGTTTTTTTTTTTCCTGCTGATCCGCTTGCTTCAACCGCACACGAGATGAATTCCATCTGATTTCTCTTATAACCTTTTCGGCTAATCCGAAACGCGCCACAACTTTTCATCTTTTTATATCTTAATTATGGACCAGGTATGAATTTTAAAAACCTGACACACCCTTTTCATTCTTCGCTCGTTTCAAATCATGAAATCACCCAATTTCAATTAAGTCCGCGCCGTGCTGCGAGCAGAAAACGAGATTTCCATTGATTTGAATCAATCTCTTTGTCTGTTTCTCATTGTACTTCGTATTTCGCTAATACCGATAAAGGCATGCCACGTTTGAAACCTTTTATATGTATATTCATAAAAACATCCGGGAATTTATTATTGTCAAACTTTATTTGCTTTTCTTTTGCAATGTCCCGGACGATGGAACGTTGTCGGCCGTTCATGATTCTCCCTTAAAAAGTGAGGCCGAGCAAATCTTACGTTTAATTAAACGCGGCGAGAGTTTTGGTAACTTCATTTTGTCTTAGGGGATATATTTTTCCTTTGTCTGCGGGTGGTGGATAAAATTTTCCCTTAATCATCGGAGGAGAAATTTCAAATTGTTCCCATTATTTTCGTTTTCTTCCCCGCGATTGAAATATGAATACTCTAATTTTTCTCTTTCTTCCCAACGCATCCGATGCCTCTTTTCTTGTCCCAAATCGAATATCTTTTCATTTTTCACGGATTTAGTCGATTCCAACGCCTTTTGCCTACTATTCGGCAGAAAATCCCTTATTTTTGACCAAAGGCGGACGGATGATTTTGATATTTCCACAGCCTTTGCCTTTCTGTTTGCTCCGCAGCTGAGGAGGGATTTTATTTTTTTCTCAAGCCTGGCAGCGGTGCCTTTCTACTTCACTTAATTGTGATCCCGTTTCGTTTTCGTTTCTCGGCCTCTCCTATTTTACATTATTTACACTAAAAGTTTTCCAAACCTTTCTGTTTTCCTTTATTTCTCCTTCGTTTTTCTGTTCTTGACAAGACTCGATTTAGCATTTTACCTCGATAGCAGGAAGCTGCCTACGTCTCGGAAAATCTTCCCCCGCTGTTTTAGTTTGTATTTCATCCTTTCTCGTGTTTTTAATCCTCTTCTTTTTCCCTCCCCTACCACCCCTTTTCCCTGGAGTATAAAATCATTAAAAAATAAACTTTTCCTGAAAATATTACCTTCCGTTTAAAAGTGATATCGATAAAATAAAATAAAAAAAAAAAAAAAATATTCTCACCGAACTTTTGAATTTTTATACTTTACGGGAGGAGCTTCTCCGAACCTTGACCTTAAGCTTTGCGGGGAGGGGGAGATTTGGCAGGGTTATCGTTTCGAGGGAACCACGCGATTGGACGGTTCGTTAGATCAGACCTGTCCTTGAAATTTCCTTTAATTTTAGATCAAACAAGTTTCTTGCCCCGGCGCAAATTTTTTCTTTTGTTCACGGGCGTGGCGAAAGGTTTCCGCGGTTGTGATTGGCGGGTGTCCCGAACCAATGGGAAAAGCCTCGGCGGAATATATTCGGTGACCTTGAGACAGAACGACGTGTAAACGAAAATTACCTGCTCCCGGTGTCGGCCAAACGAGAAGAGAAAAGGAGAAAACGGAAAAATCTTATTTTCCATTATGAGAAGTGCAATATAACTGGAAAAATTTCCCGCATCCGGGAAATTGACTTATCCTTGGCAGTTTTTACAGGACGTGACAGCTCCCGTTCATTCCTTACGAAAACCTTGGAACGTTATTTGATTATGTGCTATTCGCGTTCGACGTTCTCATCTTTCTGCCTTTGCATTCCATTAGTTACTCGAGTGAGACCGAGGACCATCGAGATTACGCTCCCTTCGCATTTACTGCCTTCGCCCTTTGCCTCTGTCGCTTTTTCCGTGCCTTTTCTTCCGTTCGCTCTCCTGATTTCCGTCCGAATTGGCTCACCTTCTTTTTGACTTTCGAAACTGAAAAAAGGAGGGGGGAAAAAAAAAAGAAAAAAGAAGAAGAAGAAAGTCAAAGTCAGTGCTAGAGAAATTAATTATCCACTTCCTCTTGCATCTTATAAATAGACGTAGCCGTAATCCGGTCGTTCTTCAAAATTACTTCAGAGTCTTATGGAAGAGTTTCGAGTTATACTACTTGAAAATAGTTGAAAATTGATTAAAAACATAATTTAGTTAAAATTAATTAGTTTCCAAATTTAAAAAACCTTTGATTGATCGAAAAAAGGGCGGAGGTTGTCATTGGGACAAAGGGGGCAAACCAGAGCAATGTTTTTTTGTAACTTTTCACGCAACTGTCGAGAAAAAAGTTGATGTTATGTGGAGGAAAGGGAAAAGTTCTTGACGGGTTCCAAACGACGTGGCAGAAGACAAACGAAACCGAAATTGCTTTTTTGAAACTTCAAGAAATGATTGGACTTTTTTTTTTCTTCTTCTTCTTTTTTACTGGAATTTGATGCTCCGAAAATCGGCGGCTGGAATTTTGATATGGCGCGCGCGCGCACCACCACCACCACCATCCCCAACCCCATTTTACTTGTTCGGGAGACCGAACAAATAACACCTAACAGTCAGGCTTCGGTCGGTTAATCAGGTAAGGTTAATCAGCATTTTTAATGTTCCGAAAAAGGTGGGAAAAATTTTTATTATTATTATTATTATTATTATTATTATTATTATTATTAATTCCTCCGTGAAAATGTCGCGGACAATGAATCCGTTTCGGATAATCAGACATTGTAGGTTTTCTTCCTAAGTATTGTAAATTTTTCTTTAAATACTCAACGGAGTATTATTGCAGGAGAATTCAACGGTGCCTTGTTTGCCTACATACGGAAATTTTATATTATCATGGATCAGTTGATACAAATATGTGTTTTGCACTATTCTCCTTCGACATTTGCATAGGTTTCATCTTGATGGGTGCTTCGGCTCAAAATTCATTTTTTGATTGGCGTAAAAAGTTTTTGTACAACCCCTTTTCCCACCTATTTGATATTTTCATTCGAATTGGTTTCTGCTTCATATCAGTACGTAGGTACACATATGTAGTGAGGCTTCCTCGTGTTTGCGTCTCTTTTTGAAAATCTCCTGCACATCAACTTTTTCGGTTGGCCATTTTTGAGTCAAAGGAGATTTTTTTATTTTCGCGCTTTTTTTTTAAAATGTTCGTCCCGTTGCCGTTCCGAAATGGCATCGATTCCAAGACGGAAAGCGGTTAATGAAATATATATCTGATTTTCGGATTTCGTCTGCTTTCCCCTTTTGTTTGACGACGACTCTGCGGTCTCCAACCGACCCACGCACGGTTCCAAATGCCGTAAGCCGCTTATTTCGTCATCTCCGTTTTTTTGCATCTGCGGCCTTCCAACGTAGAAAGAAAACCGGAAGTTTCCTTGCCATCCTCGCTTTTTGCTCCTCCTGTGCAACCGCGCGCTTGGCGCACCCGCGAACGAATTTGACACGTTTGCCGCGGAGCGCAGCAGCCGAACCATCGAAAATAAGAGGAATCCGCTTTTTATCTGGACATTTCGATCGATCCTCACGGGCCGTGCACCGACACAGACTGGGAAAAGAAAAGGTTCCGGATTCGATTTCCTTCGTTTCCTCTCGCGTGATATATTGGCCCGGTTTCCCGTATCATTGCACGTTGGAGGTAAACCTATTTCGATGTCTTCGGAGAGTTAAACTTTATTGTACCGGAGGAACATCAATCCATCACTTTCCTCTCAAACTTATTTTGATTTCTTTTCTTTTATGACCTTCTCCATTTCCATTTCTCTCTCCTCCGACGATTCGCATTGATTCCGCCGACTTTTTTTATATCTGCGGACTTTTTCAGCTCGCGGCACTCGCAATTAAATTCGTCATTTTTCGGGGGCGTCCCAAACCGGGAGGATTGTTTTTCGATGACGGCCGGACAGAAAAAGTGTCTCGGAAGGAAAAGCGGGAAGCGGGGACATTTCCGCTTTCGCGTGCGAAAACTTTCGCCCGTTCGCTAAACGTGAAATCCCATTAGCGGAAAGTGGCGTATGCCGCATCGCCGGGACCCTCCTGCGGGAAGCTGGATAACGATTTCTCCGGGACTTTCCACCTCCAGATAAAAGCCTTTCGCGGGGGGACTCGTTTGAAATTCCGCAAATTTTTCGTCGGATCCGTCCGGAATTGGTCGCAATCCGCGGGAGGTTGCGAGACGGAACCACCAAAAGGCGTTTTACGATTCGAACCGAATGAAGACAAACCCGCCGCAGCGGGTTAAAATCAAGGCGGTAAAGCCGCCGCAATGAACGAAGTTTTCAGCAGGTTCTTCCATCTGAACGGAAATGAAAAATGAAATTGGATGAAGCAAAAAAAAAAAAAAAAAATAACCTAACCATACCTGGTTAGAAGGAGACGCATGATTTATGTCTTTAATAATAACTCTCGTTATTGCGGAAGGAATTTACGAGATTGGAGGTGGGGCGGTTCCTTCGGGGTGGATAATAGCATTTTTATTTTGATTTACGTAGTCCAAAAAAGGAAGTGACGTTGAACATAAAGCCGGAACTCAAAAACCATTTTATTTTTTCGCACGTCGATCCCGTAACAAATCGAAGGGTTTATTAAATAATTTTTTTCTTTTTTTAAATCAACGACATTTCCATTTCATTTTCTATTCGGGTAAGAAAAATGGCCATATTTTTTTTTTCTTTTTTTTTTGTCTCCCGCAACTTCAGGTATTTTTTTTTTCCTCTTTCGAAAGAGCGTGAAACCTTTTGCGAAGCGATCATTTCGCGATCCCGTAGACATTTCCTCACCGTGAATAGTTGGAAATTTTGATTTTTCCCCCAACAACTCGATAAGCTTTCCTTTCTTTTATGCTCGCGTTATTCGCTCGGGGAAGGGATTGCTGCGACGCATTATTCGCTCCCATCCCTCCGCCATTCGGTTTTCATAAACTTCGTTAACTTTTCCTTCCCGTATATTAAAAGGTTGTGAAACTGAGTTAGTCGTTAATTTAAACCTTATTAAAAATAGATAAAATGATGGATTTGATGCAATTATACATTTTTGTATTAAAAAAAAAAAAAATTGCACTCTGCTTTTCTTAAATTAACTTTTTTTTCATTTATCATTTTTTTTAATGTTTCGGTCCGCCATTTTTTTTTCTCGGCTCCGGAGGAATACAGTTTTCTTATTCAGATGTCACCCCGCCCACTCACCCTCACTTGGCAGCCATATATTTAATTTTTTATTTATTTTTCTTTTTTTTTTTTACCCGAAACGAACCCTGACTCCTTAGTAGAAGGTAAATATTTATAACCGTTGCAATTTTTTTTTCTGCTGCCACGTACTCAACTTCTTGAGTTCCCGTGAATTATTGCACCTCGTTTGGACGTTTTTTTATGCCTTTCACTGCGTAACATTCGCGGATCTCAGTGTAGGAGCGAAATTTGTCTTTTGACACCTTCAAACGTTGTCCGGAGAATTTTTTAACGTGCGCGTTTATTCCCCCCTCTTTTTTTTTTTTTTTTCTTCGCGGGAAGTTTGTCGCCGAATTTCGGTCATTTTCATTCTCCGAGCGCTTGACTTGAGGAAGCGAGGAAGGAAGTGCCCTCTCTCGAAAGCACGCGCCATTCGAAACTGGGGAAGTCAAAGCTCAATCTATTGGTTATTGTCGAGACTATTTTTATTCCTGCCCTTGCGGGGAGGGGGCGGGGCGATTCCTTTCCTGTGTCTTGCAAGAACTCGCCGCCGTGTTCGGGGCAGCAGTTTCGTTCTGCGTACACGGATCAAACATTGCGGGTTGTTCGTTCCGCGCGGGTGGAAGCTCGTATCCCGTTCTGGTGACACGTTCGCTCTGCCGAGAAGCGATGGCGACGCGGGCGGAGTGGAACTCTCGACGGGAGATTCATTAACGCAATGCGAAGAAGAAAAGGCTCTCCAATCGTTCCAGTACGTGACGGTCCGAGTCGGAGTGCATTTTGTGCTTTCGCGACATTTTCTTTTTCCTTTCTTTTTTTTTTTTTTTTATTTTTAATTTTTTGCCTTTTTTTTCGAAAAATTCGCCCTGTTCGCGAGCAGTGAAAGACGCGCGAAATTCAAAGTTCTAGAATTGCTCCGAATTTTTTATTTTACTTATTTTCTCCGGGTTCACGCCGTCGCTGCTCCGCGATTTTTCCCTTCCTTCCCCTTACTTTTTTTGCCGCATCGCTCCCGTTCCATCGCGGTACGGGATTCAGACGAGCTTTTACGAGTTCCGGGGCCGGATTCTCAGCAGTGCAATTCGAATGTGCGACGATTCCGTCATTCCATATGGTAACGGGACGACATCCGCCGGATTGGTATCGATCGCGGGTCTCTCCTCGGCGGGCGTCGCTCCTTCCGGGACCTGTCTCCGGCCGAAATTTATCTTTCCGCGTTTAATATTCACCTCGCGTTTTCGTCGTTTTTCCCCCGCGAGATGTCCGCTTCTTTCCCTTTTAAAACCGTCCCGGCGACGAAATGAGCTCGCGCCGATTTTTACGCGAGATGACGTCCGGGCGACGTTCGAAAGGAAAAACGTGCCCGACGTGTCATTAGACGATCGGGATTTTTACTTGTCCGCAGTTTGCCTCTCCGACGCCTGCTTCGGGACAACTCGGCCGGAGCTTTTACATTTCTTTTTTTTTTTTCCTTCCCCTCCACCGCCTTGCTCGAACGGACGTTTCCCCGCTGTAAAACGATAAAAAACTTTACGCGTCCTTCGTGCCCTCGAATTTTGCATCTCCGTTATTATTATCGTTGCGTCCGAGTGATGTTCGCTTTTAAGGGAGCACGTTTAACTTTTATGAATGAAAACCGCAGCTCTTGAAGCGGTTCTTTTCTTTTATCATTGCATTTTTCGGACCCCACCGAAATGTACATTTTATAATTGCTTTATTTTACGTCGCTTCCACGCATCCGCCTCCTCCCCAGGTCCGGGTAATTTAACGTACCTTTTTATTTTATTTTTTTTTTTCGGACTTTTCGAATCGGAAGAAGAAAAGTTTTTAAAAATGAAATTTTCAAATGGTATCGCGCGGGACATTTTCCCGGGCCCGGCCAAAACGTTCGTCCCTACGTGAAAACTTTGTCCTCGCCCACAGTCAATCTCGGCATGGAAGCGTTTCCACCACTCAGCTCACTTTGATAATCGTCCGCGTGTGGTCTTGTGGTTTCCATGCGAAAGATGTGCTCTGGTGGTTAGGTTTAATCAAATCCAGCGGAAGGGGTTGTTTCCCCTACCCCCCGGGAATGGTTTATTTTATGCCCGAATAAAGGATCTTTGGAAATTCGGTCGCAGCGATCGTTTTCCAAATTGCCCCCGACCAAGAAACCTTTCGAAGTTCGAGAATGCTGTCGGAGAGTGGAACCATTCGGGAGAGAAGAGGAGTGGTTTACGGCGGTTGGCGGCCCCGGAAAATGTCGCCGCTTTTGGGAAGATTTGAAATTCGGGATGGGTGACTAATCCGTGCGGCATTGCTCGCTGTGGCTGTCGGAAAAACCGATCTTAATAATTTTTTTATTCGCATTCACGCCATTTTCTCAGAGCCTTCTCGAACGCGAGAAAATAGTGTGGATTTTCGAAATCTTATCCTGTCGAATCCATTGGAGGCGCCTTTTTCCTGGAGGTTGAAAAGCCTCTCTTCGGATCAATTTGCGAGGCTTCGTATTTAATTCCGGCGGCTTATACGTGAGTTACCACCCTTAAAGTTGGGGTTAGTTTTCTATCTCCTTATACAGATTATTTGTAGAAGGGAAAGCAACACTTCTACCTTACCATTTCTTTGCCTTTTTATTTCCGAGTAATGCGATACACACGAGAAAGATGATGAAAATTGATCTGTGCTATTTCTCTGGGAAGGGGATAACTTTTCGATCCTCGCATTTTAAAGCTCATTTTTTTTTTTTTATTATATACCCCTCCATTTTGCCTTCCGTTTTTTTTTTCGGGTATTTAGGTTGCAAACTGCGGGTTCAGCGGCAAAGTCCGATGTGTGCTTCGGGACGGAAAAGACAACGCCAAAGATGAAAGTTTGAATTTTATGCGGCCGGTCGTTAAGCGAAATGCGATCGATCGTCGGTGCGTTTAATTTTGATGTAAATTTACGAGTTTCGGGCTGGGGGGGGGGGGTTGGCTTCGGTATTTGGTTTTCAAAAAACTGTTGACCGGGGGAATGCTTTGGGCAGGAGTTTCCCTCTTCCCAGTCACCGTTTCCCTTTCGCTTTCGGACACGTTCTTCCGTCGGGGTCCGAGAGTGAGAGAAGAAAAAAAAGACGAAGCGAATCTATTTCCACGCTGCCCGCGTCGATTGCGTCCGCTTCATGCGCGACCACTGACGGAACGCATTCGGGGGTGGGTGTCCCGTACCTGAACAGAAGGGAGAAAATAAATAAAATTTACATGGGAGCGTTTGTGGGGATCGGAGTTTCCGCGAGTTCGGTCCGCGCTCTGATCTCTGCCCATCAGTTCCGACGAGATCAGGTTGCCTGCGATGGAAATTTCACCTCGTGTGTTTACAAAACACATTTTGGAAGGTGGACACGTACGGAGTTTCGCCTTGTCTGAAAATATCCCTGTTTCGTTGTCATTTTGGGCGATCTGCAATTTTATCTAAACTTTTTTTAGCGCGAGGCGATCGCGGTTAGCCAGAGGCCAAGTACTAAATTTTCGCCCTCGTCATTCGGGCAGTTTTCCTCATTAATAATGTCTTCTCCCACGCGGAGAATTTTCCCGATGAATCTCCGTTGGACCGCCTTTAGACGGCAGCTTCCGGATCGGGTCGCGTGAGAATTTCACCGTTCGCAGTTTCCCGTGACGGAGAATTGTTTTCCTCCGCCGTTTGATGCCGGTACGTTGAAATGATTGCAGTTAAATGTTTGCAATTTCCGTTATGTGGGTTTTCCCGCAGCAATCGAGAAGACGTGCGTTCTCTCGGAAGTTTTCACCTCTTCCTTGGGAATTTCACCCTTTGATGTACAATCTGTTTGCGTGTTGCTCTCTTCTCGGGGCTGCAGCTCGAATCGCTTCGTTCCAGTGAGTTCACACTCCCCGGTACCGGCTTGGAGAGTATCTGTTTCGTTGATTCCATTATATTTCGTCGGATTGCGGCCGGAGCAGGAGATCTTCCCGAAGGACCGCAAAAACACGAGCGCAGACCGCCCGGAGCATTAAAGTTGACGTGAGAAACAAACCCAAGTTTTAAGATGTGTAATTAATGCAGAGGGGGGCTTCAGTGCGAGCGGGTTTACGCGTACTACCATAAAAGAAGACGGAAAATCTCCGATATGACCGCAATCGCTCCAAAGAAACTTCATCATGTGCGTTTATATTTGTGAAAGATGGCTCTCGGTCCGAGGCAAAAATCGATTTTTCGGAAAGAAAAAGGCAATCAGTTAAAAACGGGAAAGGGGAAGAATCCTGCGGGAGCCCTGAACCCGGTAAAATTCTCATTTTCTCATTCAACTCACCGTGCCCTTCCTCCGATGTATCTTCATCCCCGAATTTATGATCAGCTAACTTTGAGAAATGGTCTTGGAAGGGAAATAAAGAAAATGGGGAAATTTTATTATTCGCGGGCCCCTTCGAAGAGGCTTCGGTCGAGGAAAAAGGGGCCCTGCGAAAAAGAAAATTCAGAAACGGGATAATTGCACTTCAAGGGTCTTAAGCTGCTTGAAAGAAAGCGGTTCGCTGACCAGGCCGAAAACGCTGCGACTTTCGAAATCGAAGCCCTTTTTAATCCCCGAGCTCTTTCCTTGTGCCGCGAAACGGAAGCCAGAAATGCAAGGATTCGAAAACGAAAAAAACGGCGGGAAACGGACGATAAATAAAAGGGCGCGCGGATTACCGGTTTCCGGTTAAGACCTGACAGCACTTGAAGGAGAGGATTTATTGTGACTTCCGGTCGGTGTGTTACGTCATTGTATTTCTGAATGCACAATGAATTTTCGAGCTTTGAATTTTCGATGCCGTCGCCTAATTTTACACCGGCGTCGAGATCGATGCGGTGCGGGGGAGGGGGAAGGGTGTGAAGAAATAAATAGAAATAAGGAGAAAAATATTTAAAAAAAAAAAAATTCATCGCTGTCGCTCGCCATAATGAAAAAATAAATTGCTTTTAGATAATCCAATTTTAACCGCAGGCAAAATTTCAAACTTCACAAGAAGAAACAGTATTTTCCGTCAAATTTCGGTCTTTTAATCGCATTTCCCTCGCCTCGAATTGTTTCCTTTAACCTAACTCGGTTGCCCCGCAAGACGGGCCGAGGCGCACCCCCTCGGCAACTGCGGCTCTTGCTCCGAGTACCTCGGACGCGGTCGTTTACGAACCGCCGCAGTTGCTTTCCATTCGCGTTCCGTACCGTCGGTTCTCAGTGTTGCCACCTTGAGTAATTGATTGCGATGCATCCTCATCGGAGCGTGCCGCCCGAGGCCTCCTTCCCTTCCCGCTTCGCTGACCCCATGTTTGCCGCCTTTTTTTTTTTTTTTTCCCCTGCCTCTCTAATATCACGTGTCGGTAATTAATATAGTTATGCCAGCGATATATCAAACGTATCAGTTCGTTTGATCGAAAGCGTTGGGGTGGGGGGTGAGGCGGGAAAGGGTTGCGATTAAATGCGTTTCGCCCCCTCCCGCTCCGGCGGAGCGCAACCCCCGGGTTCAATGTCGCGTTTCACTCCGTTCCTCTGATTGACCCGGTGATGTTTGCCGCCGCTGTTGACTTTTTCCATTTTCGTGCTCTGTTGCGTCCTTTGTGCAATTGTTCCCAGATTTCTTTTCGCTTTTGAGTCCCCGCAAGCGGAATTTACGCAACCAGCTCGATTCGACAAACCGGAATTCATTTGAGCGGAAGGGTTTTCGAAATTTGAAAGCCACCTTTTGTCCGGATGGGAAGAATCCGGAGCTCCGTCACTTGCGCAAGTTGCGAGTTCGGTGGACGAAGAGTGCGGATCGACGCGGGTTTTAACGTTCGGTCGACGGAGACGCGTATTAGGCGGACAATCCCGCGAAAAGCAACGGACGCTGCGAACGCCGGAAAGGATCGAACGGGAACGAGAGTCCTCGGGAAAGGGCGGTCGCCCTTTCGCATTGGTCGGGGCCCATTTCCATCCGACGCGACGGTAAATCTTCTCGGGCAAAGAAAAGCCCCCGCCTTTTGCCCATTTAAGTCACGAATTTAACCTCGACCCTGCTCCCCGAAAAACTGCCCGGAAAACGCAGTTTTGCGAGTGAGCCCCGTTAAAAACAAAAGCAAAAGCTGTCGGACCCGTTTCGTGCGTTTCCCGCGTTCGGAAGCCATCGCATTCGTCGCTTCCGCTTCCGTTCGCATGCGTCCCGTTTATCTTTCTCTTTAAAACCGTTTGCAAAATTTCAAGTTTCCGGAAAGCTTTCGCGCTCCGTTGATAAGAAAAGGCAAAAGCACCGGGAACCGAAAGACACATCGGATTCCCTCTCTTCTAATGAATGTTTACATAAGTAATCAACCTCTGTAATTATCTCTGATTAAGTCTCATCCGTTCGTGACGCATTTATCACTTCTGCCAACTGCGGGAAGCCGTGAAATTTTTTATTTTTTACTTTTTAATTTTTTTCTCCCTTTTCTGGGAGCACTTCGAGGTGCAGCTTCCGTTTTTCCAAACGAGGATTTAATTTCCCACCGCGGCGTTTTTCGCCTTTTTGCAACGGGGAAAATCTTTCCGAGGTTTTGCTCCGGACAAAGTGCTCGCGTGGAAGCGCGAGCACGCGTTTCGCCTCGAAATGACGAAACCGCAGCTTTTCTCTTGCCGGCATTTTTTTTTTCCTGCTCCGCGGAAATGGCCGGCGGGCCACCCTCATACGCCGAGACGAGAGATTCGCGGATCGTTTCATCTCGGTTTCCGGAGTCGTCACCTTCGTCGATCCCCGGCCGGGGGGGGGGGGGACGGGAACCCGAAACGCGAGCGACGCACATCATCCTTTCGGGATAATGATTGATGATAATGGGATGAAAGCGGCGAAGGTAGGGTGCGAAAGTCGCTTTTTCCAGCGGGTCGAAGAGGTATGCACCAGCTGCTCCGGGACGAGAGTTGATTAATAATGTAGTTGCATTACGGAAAACGGGGAGAGAAGGACAAAGAGGAGCGGTCCGGGGAGGCAATCAGAGAGAAGCGAAAGCGGAGGGAAAAAATGCCCAGAGAGCAGGAGAGCACACAAAGCTGGAAAACGTTTATTACCCACGAGGAATATAAAAGCGCAAATTACCGGGATACCGAGGAGGAAGGAGGAGCGAAGAAGGGCCGCTTCCGCTGTGGCGGAGTGCGGGTTTTTCGTGACGAGGACGGCGGCGACGTCCGGGGTCGGCGAAGCTCTTCACGGCTGCTGCAAACGAACAAAACGCTTTCTCAAGCGGAACCGAATTGGTAATCAGATCCGCGGCGCTTCGGACGGAATGCAAAATGGATGACGGACGGGGCGGGACCGAGAGGAACGTCGCAATACGAAAAAGGTGATTGATGGCGCACCGCGAACGTCGAAGAGGCATCGAAGCAGCGGCAGCCGGTGCACACCGCGAAGATGCGACGCAAAAATCGAAGCCCGCCGCGTTGAAATCGTTTCGGATCAAATGACGTCGCTTCCGCAATTGACAGACCCGAAAGCTTCCGGCACTTCCGCGAGCGAATCCCCGACAAGCGGATTCCGTTCGGATTAAGAGGCATCGCTCCCGATTTTCCTCGGGGAGACCGAAATTTCGTCCTCCGTCGTTCCAAACGTTCGGACAAAAGAGCGGTCAACCTTCCGACCGCTGCAGCACATGTCTCCTTTCATACATCATCGCGGGGGCCTCGTCCGTCGGGCTTTAAAAGCGGGCACGGAACGGGGAAACGTCGGGGAAAAAAATTAATTATGGTCGTTAACGATGCAAAAATTGAATCCGAAAGGGAACGAGCTCGAAATCGCACCTCGAGCTTTGCCCGGACAAAATGAAGTTTTAATCACCGCCTTCCGAAAAAGAAAAAAAAGGCAAGGCGAAGGCGAATTTTTGCCGTCGCGAACCCTCTCGGATCCTCTTGCGGCACGGGTTTTGTCCGTTCCAGGTGGGAGGTTCGTCTGCAGCGACTTTAACTTTTCCCGCACTTGCGGTGGGTCGGTGCACGTTCAGGTACCCGCATGGCGAGGGGGAGGGAAGCTGCGCGGAATGACACCTTTGAACTCGAACCTTTTCTTTTGGAACCTTTTTTTCTTTCACCCCTCCCCCCCCCCCCGAAATC